>JBBPKM010000259.1:0-17384 GCA_038089255.1 Austroboletus rostrupii
TCTGGGGAAGGAGCTTGGGGAGGAGGAGGACGCCGGGGATGACTTGTGGGATAGGGGCATGCACAAGGAGCACCCTGTAAATTGGTATGAAATCCGGCAGGGGAGATGGAAAGA
Source organism: Austroboletus rostrupii (assembly GCA_038089255.1). Lineage (NCBI taxonomy): Eukaryota > Fungi > Basidiomycota > Agaricomycetes > Boletales > Boletaceae > Austroboletus > Austroboletus rostrupii. Next base: position 115 of record JBBPKM010000259.1, read on the forward strand.
CCGAAAGTGACAGTGGCACGATGGGATGAAGACGAGACCAAAGAGTGGTGAGAGGAGGATGAGGAGGATGGAGGAGATGGGTGTGGTATAGGGCATCAGAGTGGGCAACAATTGGCATGATGGCCTGGTGCCCAGCGAAAACATTACATACATTGAAAGAAGCGATAGTCTACCTGTTTGTGGTTTATTCGATGGCATTGGAAACAGGTCATGTGATAGCAGGGGTGGTCAGTGGGGAGTGGATCAAACCCATCATTCCCTGTCCACCATGCTTCCGTGCGCTGGATCAATTGTTCTTCAATAGAGTTCAATGCTGATGATAAAGCCGATGGTATTGAAGGAGGAGGAGTAGTCAGGCGTTCAGCTAGGGGTGTCTTCATTGCCAAGTCTTTGCAGTAGCGGTCTACATCGAGGAAGAAGTCGGTCATGTCTAACTCGTGTATTGCAGTAATAAGGTCCCATTGGAGATTTTCCCTAATGTGAATGAGTTGTTGCCTGTAAAGGGCTGTTCGAGCGTCTTGTAACAAAATGTTCCCTATAATTCCAAGGGAACCACATTGGAGATATGAGCAATATAGGGCGTGGGCGGCCGAGTCAGGGTCCAGGTGCGCATCAATGGCTGTGGCAAAGCGAGAATCTGTAAGGATTTGCTCATATGCGACCGAGCGAATGGGGTCCCTGACTGGTTCTTTGAAACGATAGGCGAGACAAGGGGTATCAACGGCGAGGATAGGAGTGGGAAGGTTCAAGGTGGTGGAAGTGGCTTCGATGGTGGCTAGTGTGACAAGGGGGGTAACCGGGCAAGTAGGTGTGGGAGAAGATATGGTAGAAACTGGTAGGGAGGAGATAGAAGAAATGGAAACGGTGTTGGCAATAGGTAAAGACATTGTTAGGAATGGTGCAAGTGAAGGTTTCAGGTGTGTTGAGAGGAGAAGACGGAGGGGTAAAGTCTTTTGTACGTTTGGAGGGTGGACTTTGCATGTTTAAGATCCCACTCTGGGACCCAGGAGTCTTCTTCAGCCAAGTACCCTTTCCATCGGATCAGATAGGAGTGGGTATGCGGAGTTCTGCGATGTCATATGATTTTCTCTATCTCATATTCCTCTTCTCCTGCGATAAGATCAGGAGGTGGCACAGGGAAGTTCTTGCCATAAATAGTGTTCTCGGTGTATTTTGTGAGAAGGTAAGCATAGAAGACATCGTGTATTTTCCATGTGGCAGGGAGTCGGAGGCAATAGGAGATAGGTGATAGAACCTGGACAATGGTAAAGGGTCCTTCTCGTTTAGGCGCGAACTTTGGGTTAGCAATAAGTCACTTAAGGTTCCTGGCTTCTAGCCAAACCTTATCTCCTTTGGCGAATGGTGTAAAGCCTCTGCATGTCCAGGCGGCCATAGTTTGCCAGGCTAATTCGTGAGCTGCTAGAGCTTCTTCTTGGGCCGCGATAAGGGTTTTAAGGCAGTTCTCCGCAGCTGGGAGTTTTGAGGGACGAATGATGGAGGAAAGAGCGACCGGTTCGTAGCCCATGGCAAGGTAAAGGGGAGACTTGCCAGTAACAGAATGAGGATGATGGTTGTGGACAAACTTGGCTGTTGTAATATGATTGGCCCAAGTTCCTGGGGAGTTACCATACACTATACGGAGGTATGTTTCGATCTCTTGATTAACTCATTTGGTTTTGCCATCTGTTTGTGGGTGATATGCCGAGGAGAGGGCGAGTTTATAGTTCAAGAGTTTTCCTAGTTTTTTTGCAAAGGCTGAAGCAAATTGGGGACCTCGGTCTGAGATGATTTTATCGTAAAGGCCGAATCATTTATAGACAGAGTGGAAGAAAAGAGTAGCAATGCCTTCTGCGGTGACAGTTTTCTTAGTTGGGCAGAGAATTACCCCCTTAGTAAGGCCATGGTCTACCACAACCAAGAGAGAGTCAAAGCCATTGGAGAGAGAAAGGTCGGTGATGAGATCACAGGAAACTTGTTGGAAGGGGCGAGTATAGGATGAGGAAATTGGTGTAAGTGGGGGAACCATAGGGTGTGTGTTGGCCTTGTTTTGCTGACAAGTCACACAGCCAGAAATGTAAGAACGAACAAAGAAGGCCAAACCAGGCTATCAAAATTCTGCAGCAACAAGTTGTCGTGTTTTGAGGTAGCCAGGGTGGCCTGCAGTGGCGTGATCATAGCAATGAGCCACAATAGAGTGGCGGAGGGTTGGATCGGCAGGGACATAGATGCAATCATGATAAAGGAGGATATCATCACGATATTTCCAATCTGAAAGATGAGAGCGAAGGGCATGTGGTAGGTTGTCTTGAATGGATTGGAGAGATTGGAGGACGAGGGGATCAGATGAGGATGCCGTAGAGATTTTGTTATATAGGGTGAGGTCGATAAGATTAATAAAAAGGGAAGAGGGAAGCAGAGTAACGGCATCATTGTCCAAAGAGTTATCTGGGCAGCGATCAGGGTGTCGAGAGAGAGCATTGGGTCTGGCGAGGAGTGTGCCAGGTACATGGATCATTTTGAGATCGTGATCTGCTATATCAAGCAATCAGCGTGCTTGGTGTCGATTAAGTTTTTGAGGTTGTTTAAAATAGGTCAGATTTTTATGGTTTGTGAAAACTTGGACAGGGAAGGCAGATCCAAGAAGATAATGGCGCCAAGCTTGAAGAGCTCGAATAATGGTGAGAAGTTCTTGATCGTAGATATCATAGTTTTGTTCCGTGGCAGAGAACGTTTGAGATAGATACGAACAGGGATGCCAGTCTCTGTTTTCATCAGTTTGAAGTAGGATGCCACCAGTGGCATATTTGGAAGCATTTGTGGCAATAGCGAAAGGTTTAGATAGATCAGGGAGGCGGAGAACTGGTTGAGAGAGGAAAATTTCCTTAAAACATAAGAAGGTGTTGTTGCAATTGTCAGTCCAAGACCAGGGATGATCCTTTTTGGTGAGATCGAGAAGAGGATGAGCGATATCCAAGTACCCTTTGACAAATCGCCTATAGAAGTTGGCGAAGCCAAGAAAGGAACGTACTTCCTTTGGTTTTGTGGGTGTGGGCCAGGACCCAATGCCTTCGAGCTTGACTGGATCCATAGCAAGGGACCCTGGTTTAGCAATCATGCCTAAATATTCTACTTGGTCCAAATTAAAGAGACATTTTTGGAGTCGTAGATGGAGGTGAAGTTCTCTTATGCACTGGAGAACTCATCACATAGTAGCGTCATGGGTTTCCTGATTGGGAGAGAAGATAAGGATGTCGTCCATGTAGATGATGATTGTCAAATCCTCTTAAAACTCTGACCATCTCCGAGCCATATTGAGCTCCTCTGAGCTCCTCCTCACATATCTCGGGCTGGAGATGTCAGGCATTGTACAGGTATTTTGCTGGTTACATCACTTAGAACATTTTCGGTTAGTTTAAGCTCGTGTTTTCATTTGCTTCTCTCTTCACCCTTTACAGTTACATTAACTCCTTGCCTTTACCCTTTACTCTCGGCATCTCCATGTCGGAGTTAGCAGAAATGATGCGATCACTTCTTTGCCCCTTTTATATAGGTAGGACATTGTGTCTTCTTCTTCCCTCAGTTGTCTTCCACACTCATGGGCAGCGACTGAGGTGAGTTTCACTTTATTTACTTTACTTTATTATGTTTAGCTAAAAGTACTATAGTGGGCATTTATTGCCCTTTTATCTAGGTAAATAATCAGTTGTCTTCCACACTCCTGGGCAGCGACTGAGTGGGCATTCACTGCCCTTTTATCTAGCCTTCTAACAATGATTCTTCCTTCCACAATAAGGTCACGGAATTCTTTATTCATGAAATGTTGAAATGTGGTGGGGGCATTCTTGGGTCCAAAAGGCATGACAACTGGTTCAAATAAGCCATGGTGTGTAATGAAGGCCGCCTTCCATTGATGCCCTTCTTTGATGCGAATGTTGTTGTATCCCCATCGAACATCGAACTTCGTGAAGACTTTGGCATCCTTCAATTTGTCGAGGAGGTCGGAAATAAGAGGGAGTGGGTAGGCGTTGCAAATGGTGTGTTCATTTAGGTAACAATAGTCTTGTACAGGGCGAAGTTTTCCATCTTTCTTTTTAACAAAGAAAAACGGTGTGGCTTGAGGTGAGGTTGAGGGGCAGATCTTCCCACTTTTGAGGTTCTCATCAAGAAACTCATCCTGTGCTCTCTGTTCATCAGCTGTGAGGGGGTAAAGTTTCCCGATCTTGGGTACAAATGATTCTGTAAGATTGATCTCGTGATCATAGTCGCAAAAGGGGGGAAGTGGTATGTCCTCATCGGAGAAGATATTGGTGAAGTCTTTATATTGTTCTGGTAGAGAGATTTCTTGTTTCTTGGCATGGATGGCCAAGTCAGTAGAGGTGGTGAGAGCAGCACAGGTTAAGGTGGGGTTTGGAATAAATCGTCCATTGGCTAGGACTGTTCGCAAGAGCGTTCAAAGTGGTTTAAGGCGTGCTATGTCGCAGGCAAGAGCAATGTTGGCACAAAGTACATCATCTTCAGTCCTGTTGAAATACCCAAAAAGATGTTCGTTGACGAGGGCATTAACATGGAGATGGCATGGTGGGGGAGTGGCATAGTTAGGACATCGAAGGTTATAGATTTTTAGTCGTTGTTGTTTTTCCTGTTCGTGGCCAGCGACTAGATCTGCCGATTGATCTGAAGTTTCCAGGATATCAAGGATTTTCTTCCTCCAATCAATAATGGGGTTTATGGCCATAAGCTACAGGAACCTGAGGATAGCTGTTTCTCTTCCGCAGTTCATCAGATAAAACTCAACTTTTCGTATGTATCCATTGACGTTGACAAAGAGCAATGTTTTGAACTTGATAAGTCTGTTTTTGTTGGTGGAGGCGTCCACATTTCTGATGGTTACTGGTTGGGGAAGTCAAGTTCGAGGGAGATTGTGTTTTCAGGTGAAGGCCCAGTCTATACAGGATATTTGTGCTCCGGAGTTGACAAGTGCAGAGGTTACAATGGCTTTTATCATGTCGGTTGGCACTAATAGCTGAACAAGGATGTGCATTGACTTCATGGCTATTGGTACAGAGTTACATAATAATTGAGGAGGAGAAATGTGCATTGCGGGCGCTTCTCCATTTAAAAATTCAGGTGAATCCTTCCAACCATTTCATTGTCTGGGAGTTCTTGGATCAAAGTTGTGGGTTCCTCTACTCTTTTTACATCTCTGGGTGGCACTGGGGTTTGATTGAATTTGTTGGGGCATTGGCGAGCCATATGCCCTTTTCTTCGGCAGGCCAAACAAAGTCCTTCTCGGATGCATTGCTCTCTCTCCTCTGGGGTGAGCTTTTTGAGGTGGATGACGTCTACGTCCATGGCATTTGGATCGCAAGCTGGTTGCAATCAGGGAATAAAGGTCGGGGAGTAAGTAGTGTTACCACGTTTGTGATGGGCAGCAATCTCAATGGCTCTTTCTTTAACGCTGGTGAAATGAGCAGCTTTGACATACCACTCAGTGATTTTCTTAGGGACTTTCTCCATGGTATGGATGCAACACATGAAAGAGATTGGGATACCAGAGGCAAAGTAGTTGATCAGGACTTGATCATCACTGATCCCAGTGATGGCTACCTTGTTTTGGAAGGTGGCAATGTACTTTTGCAAGATGAGGTTGTATCCGCCAGCGCAATTTTCATAGATACGTTCTTTTGCAAGCCATGCTAGAGACTCACCTTTGATGTCGGCGTTTTCAAACGCTGTTTTGAAGTCCTTTTCAAAGTCTGGCCAAGCTCCAAGAGTGAATGTTCCACCTGTTAGTTTTGCTTCATGAAAAGTGTCTGCCCAAGTAAGGGCAGTGCCTTTCTTCATGAATAAGAGAGCGTAAGCAATCTGCTTGTTAGGGGTATCATAAAGTTTGTCATTGACTGCAAGGTAGAGTTGGATGAAACGGAGCCAAGGGAGAGCTCAAGAATATGAGCCATCAAAGTCGTTGGGGATGCTGAGGCAGAGTTCAGTGGGCTTTGGTGCTGTGGTGGTAGTGTTGGACATGGTTGGTGCAGGGGGTGCTGGTGGTGGAAGAAAAAAGATTCTTCTGGTCTGAGGTTGCGGGGTAGGACTAGGTGGAGTAGAAACCTGAGGGATTACCAGGGATCATTCAAGTTGTGCTGTTAAGTCATGGGTGTCTTGGTTTTCCTGAGCGAAGGGCTCATCAGGATCTGTGGGGATTTCTTCTGAAGAGTTGGAAGCGGTTGATGGTGCGGAAGAGTCTTGGCAATGTTGCCAGCCAGAGTAACGGTTTAGGTGAATGTTGGGCAATCTAAAACAATGCTAGTCGCATCGGATAGAGCTTAGTTCTTTTGTTACGCTTCGACCAGGTAGGTAGGAGCGTAGCCCTTGTAAGGCAAGAACCAAGTATAGAGTAACCCTAGGGTTTAGGGTTCAGGATAGTTCGAGATAGTGTCCACTCAATAGTAGGACGAGGACTAGTTGACTAGGAGACCAGACAAAAGAGAGTGCCTGGGAGCTAGCATGGAGAAAGGGATGTATTCGGAAGAATACAAGGGAGAACTAAGCTAGAGTACAGAGAACCCGTTGAGGGGTTTATATATGTAGAGAAGAGAATGAGGGCAGGCTCATATAGTACAAAAGAAGACACAAGGAATAAGCATATATGAGTAATGCTGACTGATATATCAATCAGCAAGAAGCGATGAGTGAAAAGAGATGAGTAATCATGGAGGAATCAGAATACCGATACAATAGTTGCGAGATAAGACGAGTGACTATTGTGAGAGAAATATAAGTCCAAATAGAGACATAGCATGAGAAAAGAAATAAAGACTAAGAGTGAATTGTAACAGTGGGCTTGTTTTATAAGCAAGTTGAAATAATAGTCTTGGTAAAAATTGAATTTATTATTTACATAGGAGAAATATCTAGCTAGACCCCTTAAATTTTGAATAGAATGATAATAAAAAATGCATTCCATATATGCTTGTAGCTCTTTCCACCTAGAATACCTCTTAGTTCAGTTCCAATCTCTCCAGATTTTAGGGAATAAGAATGCATATATGGGGATAATGCTATCAATGCAGGCACTAGACTCTACCAAAGTTAAATCCAGCTTTGATCAGCTTACATCTCTGGCCAAGGTTTATATGTAAATCAGGTTATAGACACCTCTGAAACCTCACCATTTCTATGCATGGAAAGTGCCATATAGATTGCTGAAATATCAAATTACCAATTCAGATTGTATATATAGGCCAGCTAAATACTTGTTGTAAATAGCTACCTTTTGCAGGACTATGTGACACTTACCTGCACATAAACTCAACCAATGAGTGAAATCTATGATAAGTTTTGCTGTGTCTATCTATAGGCTTTTTGGTGTCTATCCAGCAGTTGCTCCAACAAAATTTGAACCACCTCAAATATGAAAAGTATGAACTATTGACATATAAATAAAGGAGAATGTACAGCCATAATAGTATTCTTAATAAATGCATATGTATTTTTCAGATCATGAGCCTGTAGAGGTTGCTATGGATGAAATCAAAAAAATGGGCCTAGCAGTGGTGCCAGTGCCCGAAAAGGGAAATTGTTTTCTTACCGCTATCATTGCATGATTATCGCCACATCAGGTTATTCACCCCAGAGTAGATCCATCCGAGTCGTGCAACGCCTCACAATGATATATATAAATACCTCATGAAACAATTATATACCAATGATAATCTGCGTCAAACACGGCCGGGAAAGTCTGACCAACCGAGCTGACACTTGTGTAAGAAATATGTTTTTATTTCGGATTTTGTCGTACTTTACATATTTTCCACCGTCATGCAATGTATTTTCACTTCCTTCTGACGATATCGGCGTGCTGTCAAACCATATTTCTCATCCAGACTGTATCATCATTGATGACATAATGGTCGACACGGCCGATCACGTGAGACTTCCTTTCTTCCTCTTTTGTCTTGTTGTCTCCCATGTCTCTCGTTGACTCCGACGTCAACCGACCGACGAAAGAATGATGAGCGTATCGATGACTCCACTTCTGAGGGCATCATGCCAACGCCACTGCCGCCATGTCGACCCGCTGGGTGAAGCGACGCAGGTTGCCCGAGCGAACCCCACTACTTTTGGGTCGTGACTGCAGCACCCACCACTAGCTCTTTTTTTCAGATGATGGCGGCCTGAAGAAAAATGTGCGATATCAAGACACCATGCCCTCTCAAAAGATGTGCAAGTGCTAAGAACACCAGCAGATAATACGCGTGCAACGGCAACTCATTCCTTGGTGACGAGGGCCTTGCCTGTTCTTGCACATGCTTATTCTGTGATGGTAAATGACGATGACTTGCCTTCTAATAAAAAAAATATGTTTTCTACTTGGACGCGACGACCCAAGACGAGTTCTTTGGCGCTCGAATGTGCGTGTCTTCAGTGAACTATATCTCTTCGACCCACGAGAAGGACGATGCAATCGGTAGTAGGTTCTTGGCCGCAACGGATTGTTCTGAGTCTGTCAGCTCATGCCCATTATATATTACAGCTGGTGATGTTAGGATCTAGTTATCCAAAATTTGAAGTCGATTAGGGACTTTCGCGACTTCTAGATTACGCCTAGCGTGCGCCGTGCCGCATTGGCTCCACTATGGCCTGCGTACCATAACAGCGTCGGCCACACCCGCAGACGTGCCACGACGCAACCCTGGAATTACTCCCGCGGGCCGGGATCACTAGTCACCCTTGTCAAAGGCTGTGCCCAACATTTTCTGGCACGAATAATAATCTTCCCATCCGACCAGAGGTGCCGCGTCGAGCTCTTTCCCGTCAGACCCACGTTTTACAACAATGTGTTCCCCTTCCTCGTTTTTGATGCCAAATGGCTCCTTTCGCACAACTACAAGAGGTACAGGTTTGCGTGGCGCACTAAACGCTGTGCCCCCTAAATCCACCTTGCCTTTGTATCGGCGGAATAGTGTGCGCTAGTTAAGAATAACCATATCGTCTAGTACTTGGAGTTGCTTGCGCCTCTAGATAGCTGCGCTATTTACGTATAGACGCGCAGCGACGCCAAGATCGACTTCCCATGATGGTAGTCGCTGTCCCACGCGGATAGTCAAGATTCGTGCCACATACCTCAACCAAGCAGCATGTCGCTGGGATATACAACGCAAGTGTGAGAGGTCCGCATTTATTACATGGTCCGTTATTTCATTGAAGCGTCTTCTAGATCGACTTGGCCGAATTCTGATGCCTCTTAGACCACCGCTCGCTAAAAAAAAAATCTTGCAGATCTGCCACATGGAGAAGGATGAGAGAGAGGAATGACATAATGTGATCGATCGTTGGCCTTTATCGGCCGTTCTGGGAAACGTCGGAACTCGAGTTGCCGTGAACATGCTTAACGAAATCCACAGCTCTTGGGCTTCCCGGTTGGAAAACCATGTGACATACTTTGGCTTAGGCAGAACCGCCGGCACTTTCATCTAACATAAAGCTAGTATTCTTACTCTCGGTGAATTTTAATGGCCGAAATTCATCACACATCCTAGATCGGATTGTTGGCTTGTAGTATAGCGCAGTTTTGATGATTGTTCGTTCGGGACACCCCCGAATGTTTGACTCGTCGCGCAACTGAGATTGGAAGAGGCTAGATAAAGAGCCGGACATATTTGGAGATCGAATTTCATCGGTCCGCTGCTTTGGTTGTTCAGACAGCAATCGCAGGGAGGATGGGAGGAGATATGAGGAATGCATGAGTCAACTTGCGAGGCTGCAGCCGGAACAACGTTCATAAGTGACTGCGTACCCTATAACGCGTCGGTGCCCATCGTCGACATGCCGCTCATTTTGTTCTGATTGTATAGGACATGCCAGGCAGGACGTCCGAGAGCGTGTGCAAGATGAATCCTGGGCCTGGTGGGCTTGTCGTTAGAGATTTTACCACGTAGTAGATTGGCCAACACTTTTTTTTTCTTCTGAATCGCAGATTCATATGGATACATATCCGGGAGAAACGGTATTTCGCAGGGTCGAATTTGGAAAATGCGGCTCAGCTTTTCAAAGAGTCTGGCGTTTTCTGCAGATATTACTTTTGCCAGAAACTCAGAGTTCCCGGAAGTTCACATTCTCTGATGTTGGCAGCCTCAGAATTGCGGATATCCTCACCTCAGTCCCCGATCAAAGATGGATAGAATCGTTTTTTTTTTTTTGCAAACTTATCCCGAGGACCTTTCGGTCCTGGGTTAGGCAACTAGGTTAGATCCGTGCTGGGGCACATGTATAGGCCTACTCACCTCTGAGTCAGTGGCGTAGAATGGACTTGTTGGAAACAACGCATGTTGTCTTGTGGTATTGCCTTTGTGCCAAAAGGAGAGGAAACCGGCGGACCTCCAGAAAAAAGTGTAGTCAGCTGCGATATTTATAGGCGCCAACAACTTGGCCTCGGTTTCCTGATGCGGCCAGCCGCTGACCTAGCCGAGGACGCGAAATGCATGGCCACACACCCTAACGGAGACAAAAAATCACACAACGCAAGTGTGGGAGGATCGCATGTATAAAAAGTTAGTACAGGGTTCAGTATGAAGCGTCGCCAAAACCGAACCACTTCTGGGAAACATCGTTGACCTATCGTATGGGCAGAAAGATGAGAAAAGCATATCAATTGCCGGTCTTTTTGACCGCTTTGGGCAACCTCGGAGTGAAGGGAAAAGGGGGAAAAAAGATATCGAGACGGAATTCACAACCTTCACACTAGGTTACCCTGCTCGAAAACCACGTGACATACTCTGGCTTGGGCAGGACCACCGGCACTTTCACCTGCAAAAGGTTTGTACTCCCATTCTCATCGACTTTTAGCCGCCTAAATTCGTCAAATGTCCCAGACCGAACAGCTTGGACCGTTGGCTTGCGGCATGACTGGCTTTTGATGGCCAGTGCGAAATTATCATTTCGGGACAGTTCGCCGAATATTTCGTCCGCTGCGCGAGCGAGATCGGAGGTGACTAGACGAAGAACCGAGAATCATCATGTTCCAGTCAGAAGCACGACACTGTAAACTTTTCGTCGTGGAATCATACCTAGATCCCCAGAGAACTCGACGAAAAATTCAATTGCAAAGGGCTGACATCGATCATCGATCGTGGTTGTCCAATCCACCACTTGCACTGGCAGCATGATCGCAGCCATCGACGATATGGCAGTTCTCAACTCCCCTTCGCTGATCACGAACCCTGGAAATCGCAGAGCAACACTAGAAACGAACGAGTTAGCAAATGCGCTACAGCGTATGGAACACCTACTTGAGACGCTCAATAAATTGGATGATGGGAACACCGTCCGCGGGGTCAAACCCAGCAATCTCAAACACATCCCCTTGTCTATAGCGCCATAGGCCGTCTTGAGTCGTTATCACGATCTCATACTGTCTTCCGAGCTTGACCTCCCACTGTAATACTAGTCGATAACAAGCATCAGGCCGCGGGAAGCACTCACGAGCTGTGAAATTGCATCGACCGATTCATCCTTACTAATGTCCAGAAACTCGATGACTTCTTCACTGACTGGCTTGAACTGGTTCGCTTGGTGGTGATTACAGGGCACCGCAATCGTGCCAGCCTCCGAAGTTCCGTAACCACCACCGACTATAACAATATTCGGACCCAGAAATCGTCGCACCTTCACTAAAATGAGAGGCAGCTGAAGACGTCCTAACGAGCAACGCACCAACGGGATGTAGGTTGCAAACGACCCAGTGCTAACCCCGGTGATTGTACGCAAATTAGGCCAAACTAGTGCACACCAGCCTGGCTGAGAAGATGGAGGACCTATATTGCGCAGCTCCGCCGCACGTTTGGGGTCCGGTGAGATGTTGACCTGGTTGGCATTCAGTCACTTTCTCTTATACTGTATAGTTTCCAGTACTGACATCCAAGTAGTGGCGAACTTCCGCTATCCCGTCCAAATCTGGGATAGTACCCTTCTCGATGCAGTCCACCACCATGTCATATTCCGAATCGAGGTGTTGCATCAAGGCCAGGAACGTGCTGATAAATAGTACATCGATGGATTCGAGGGATCTGCTACCGGCTGAAAAAAGCGCGTGTATGAAAAGAAAGGAGCGCCAGTTCTTAATGAATGCAGTAGCATACGGTGCAGTATGATCGAATACTAGGGAAAGTGATGAGTTGGCGCCGCACAGTGAACATTTCAAGTCATACGGAATGTTGACATCTTTTCCTTGTCTTCATCGGGATGTAAATGTAAATCCTTCCTTATAAATAGAGTTGAGACAACCGTCAAATAAAGCGTCGCGACAGGATAATTTTTTTCGCCCTCGATATGCATTGAATGCCACGAAATATGGCCCAGGTATGCTCTCGTACGTCTCCGGAGAGGATCGGATAACGCCCGAGAACCCGTATCGGAGGATTTGATCTTTGACAAGTAGTTGTACTTTGGGAAGCTCTTCGAAACGCCGCCTGACGTCGCGCTGGACGTGACGAGATGATCAGGTATACCAGGTGCGAGCAAGTTGATAACCGCGCTTGCTTTACACGGTATTTCAAAGAACTTTGCCATGAGCGGTGCATACGACTCATAGGTCGTCATACGGACTGTCTTCCGAAACGACGCGGAGAGTGCGTCATCGTCCATGGTGTCGACACCTGCAGCGATCGCATCACGGAATTCAGCGAGCTCGAGTGCTGTTTGGGCGAACTGGGTGCCATTGTTGGATCGAATGATCTTCAGTCGAGTTTCCTCGGTTCGCTGCTTCAGTTGCTCAGACAGCGATGGTGGTGCCGACGAGAGGAAATTCGCGGAACACATGCGCCAACTGTGAGGTCGAATCTGTGTGAGCGCTATAAGTACCTGCCGAGCGCGGTACAAATCGACAATATGACAACCTGGATATGATAAGTTCTGATAGATCAAGATGCGCGCCCAAGACGGTGAATATGGATGGGTCGTGCCGTTTGCCACGTAGAAATGAAGCGGGCACGACTGCTTAGCGCTTAGTGTTTATCATCAGCTGTGCAGTATCATGTGGACTCTGCCCGAAAGAGTTGTAAGCGGCACCCGGCAGTCAACTCGCCTGTGTTGAAAAATGATGGATGCATTGGAGCATGTGTGACAACGCCATCGCTCCACGAACACAACCGAGGCCACTAATTAGAGGACAGCCAACCGATAGGAAAAATTGAGGGTCGAATTACTTTCCGGTTCCTAGATGACATTTGGTCGCCGACCAAATTTTCGGGTAGAAATTTTATCAGACAGTAGTCTGGGACTTACACCGATCTCAAGAACATTTCACCTGTGAACATGAGTTAGTGGTCAAGGCCCAAGTAAGAAGCGAGATAACAGGCCATCACTGTTTCGTGTGATGATTCAGTCGTGAATCATCCATGCCCGATCAGCCCCTCCCGAGTAGTCCGATGCATCAGGAAAAGGCGCCGCTCTTTCCCCCCCCTTTTTTTTTGGTGTGTGATAGTGACAGCTGCCACCACCTGGGATACCATCGAAAATGTAATGGTACGACACAGCGGCTCTCAGAGGCCCAGCCGCCGATACGATCACGCCAGTCACCTCGGGAAGGCTGCCGTACACCAGAATCCGTGGGGTTGGCCACCATAGTGTCAATTCGACAAAAAAGAATCTTTCATCGACTTTTGGGCATGTACTCATCACGCTCGGATGCGTCTCGTCTCCGACATGTTCAAGGGAACCGCTAACCAGTCTGGTTGCCAACGGTTTTTAGACGCTCGGCCTCAGGGCTGGCCTGCATCCCCACTTCGAGAATCGAAGCCGTTTTGCCAATGCCCAAACAAGGTCCCCGATCACTGGGCCGCACTCGAGGTCAGTTGCTCTCTCTTTTTATTTTTATTTTTTAAAATCATTCCAACGACTATTATTGACATGTAAATCAGCGCGACAGGAAGTACATACGTGATGGGAAGGAGACAGGGACACCGGGCAGTAATATGCCTTTGGCACAGCGTGTCTCGTCTGGTCGCAAACGATGCGGGACTTGAATAGCGTGACGTTGCCGTGAAATTTTTCATGTGTACATACTATGTACGACATGGTGTACTGCAGTCGGCCCACCTTCACCCGTTCTTGGGCGTCGTGTTTTACGTTTTTTGCCCGCGGCTGGCCGCGAATCCGAACCTGTTCGATCCCGGCACCGATCTTAAAGCGCCGTTTGATGTGCTATGACATTCGTCGGGCGGATACTATATCCTGCCCAGCGCCCTTGTCGCATCCGAGCTGTGCCGTGTGAAGAGCCCCTAGGTACAGGTGGGAGCTCCTATCATCCATATCCAGTCGTATCGTCGTCAATTTTGTATTGCAGGCGGAAAAAAAAAATAGAGGATGTAAACTAAAGGTGGTAACGCTGTTGTATCGTGTCTATTTCATGAACGAATCGTGGTTTATCCAACTTAACTTCGTAACAGGGATATGAAAGGATACACGCTACTCAGCACACGCCATTGTTATTCCAGGCATTAGCAGCGCCTTGTACAAAATTAGCTTTTCGTTTCATTCCAACAGGAAAAGGACAGCTCACCTCCTGGCTGCTCGCTTTCGTTCCATTGGTTCGCAGTCCAGAGATCACCACTAGACAGAGTGTTTAGCGTCGAAGCAGGTCAAACACGACAGCAAATACTTACTTGTAAGTTACTTGGTTACCGCTCGTATACTGAAAATGAAAGTGAGCACGGCGTGACGATGTGGACGAGCTAGACTTACAGCGACACCATTCTCCCAGGCAGAAACTCCATTGCAGTTGCTACTTCCAGTGCTCGTTGGAGTAGGTGGCACATTAACAGAGGTAGTCTTTGATGGAGCCGGTGGGGACCCAAGAACTGGCCAGGTGTTCCCACGGACAGTGGTAATCCATGCTGAGGTAGCATCAGGGTACTGCGGAACCGTATTAGCACAAACCAGTCCCCAAAATACACACTTAGACAGAAATTACCTGCCAGGCCATCACACCAGCATCTGTAAGCGATTTTCTGGGTTAGCATTCCACAGTCCTATACGGAATACAGGGGCGAACTAACCCCAACCGCTGGAAGCAGCCTGTGCGACACACCCAGCAAGAGCGGAGGGCGCCATGTACCCGTTGCTAGCATCTGCACTGGTGGCTGGCTTGCCGATCAAAAGCTTGTTTTTGTTGACGCCGTTGGCCGCAATCTGAAAGAGGGCGGTTTCGGGCCAGGCTGACGAAGACGCAGTCAAAAGTCCAGAACATGTCGTATACTCGGTGGTTCCCTCTATAGACTGCGTTTCAGTCCTTTTCTCTAAAAAAGAATTCAAGTAGCCACTCACGATTATAAAACTAGGGTGTTCCAACAGCACGTGTGAGCAAGAAGGGGAAAAAAGGGTCGACCAGGAAACCATTGTACATACTTGGACGTTATACTAAAATGGACATTAGTTCTAGACTCATGGAAACGAAGTCGTGGGAACTCACCCAATCGATCAGAGACCCCACTTGCTTGTCAATGGCTAGATAACCTCCTCCACTCCACATGGCTGGGGAGAACCTTGTCGGCATCAGTTAGCAAATACCATATACTGACAACTATAACGCTGTATTTACCAAGGTGCAACAGCTACATGACATTGAGTCAGAAATCATACATCACATCAAGTTTCATATCATCACATACGAGCATGGGTGACAATATATTGTCCTACAGGAAGATTCTGGCGGAGTTGTTTTGTGTATGCGATGAGCCAATTTTCAGCTGAACCATTTCCGCTGTTGAATGCCGTGAAGTCCTATCATGAAAAAAAAGGTACCGATCAGTCGCTCGATCAACTACATTGCTTTAAACAAGGGCTGAGGAATCACCTCATAATCCACGTCGATGCCTTGAACACCATATTGTATCACCCAATTAGCCATGTTGTTTGCTGCTACGATGGGATCTACGCCAGAAGAAGTTGGCGTCTCCGTCGACCCAAACCCAGATACGACTAAAGAGATTCCGGCTGAGCTGTACTCGGATACGAACGAGGAGCGTTGAGTGCCTTGAAGTTCCTGCCAATTCTGAGCCTGATCGACCGAACCAGAAGCTAACAAAAAGGTAATGGCACTGAGGCGACACATGAGTAATCTTCGTTGTATATGCTTTTAGATGACAACTGACAAGACGTTGAAGCCCTGTTCGTCATGAACGTCAGCGACCACCGAGGGCATGGTCATTGTTGCTCACCTGAAGGCTCGATGGAGGAGGGAAGGGGTTGATCCATCTGTCGTTGTAGACGACAAAACGGGGAGCCGTAGGGACCGACCTCTTCAGTATGCTGCGTGCAGAAGGACTGAGTAACTTGAGTCTGTCTGCCAAGGGAGCAGCATGGGTCATCATGAGCGACGACAGAGCCGTCAGGGCTGCGGTGAAGGAACGAAGAGACACCATTGCACCAGAACGAGTACTCGAGCGAGCTGAGGAGGAGGCTGCCGGCCCATGACCACGTCATGTGAAGTATTTATACCGCGGGAGACGGGCCAAGACCGCGGCAAGCAAAAAAGAGTAAGCACCTGTTAATGCAGACGGAATGATACCACGAGATACTCACCTCCGGGACTAGTAGATATGGGTGTATGTAACGCAATATAATTCTGGTCGGAAAAGGTAAGCTGAGCGGATGGCCTTCGGTTAGTCGTTAGACGGACATTCAGTAAGAGGCCCAAAAATAGGGTTGTGTGACCTACAAGTCAGGGAGAAGACCCTCGCTTGAGCAGCAGCCACGCAAGCTAATCTTTGCGGGAGGTTTCCGGTGCGGATAGACCGCGCGAAGGGAGTTCGGATACACATGGCACGAGAAGTGGCGACAACAAAGAGAGACAGAGCATTGACTGATGGGGGGGACAGAGGGAATGACCTGGGGGACCACATGGATACCGTTTCGTCGATCTTTGCATCACGGGAACCAAATCGGACAACCGAGCGTGTGCCCGGGTCGCAGAGAATTGCCGGTACGACGACGATGTGTCTGGGACTCGCCTAGGGAGAAATGGAAACTGTAAGCCAGTTCTGGAGGATGTGAACTTTGTCGTGTGCAGCTGATGCGACGGACTCTGCGTCCGCCCAGGATCCGAGAACAGTGCGGCACTGTCTGCCACGTCTCATGCACATGTCTCATTTCCCTGTGCTCGGCGGCGGCAGCGCTCAGCGTTCCTGTTGGGGATGGTGAAAGAGAACGCGCTGGGACTAGCCATCCCAGGCGACGTGGGCACGTGAGAAGAGACACAGGCTGTCCACGACGTC
>JBBPKM010000260.1:0-17371 GCA_038089255.1 Austroboletus rostrupii
ATTGGCAAGACGAGGCTCTTGCGCCCCCAGTCCAAGCCCAATTAGCGGCAGGCCTAGACGTTATCGTGTATGTATCCCGCACTTGCTCAACCTCGTCGGCAGAGTGTCGCTTGACGCCCCGATTCTGACATGCGACGCTCCGACGATGTGTACTCGACGTAGCATGGCCGATGTCACCTACAACACCGCGTCCTTTCCCGCCCTCGTCGCCACGCTCTCGCGGCTCATTCAGCGTTCCCAGCGCGCACGGGACGGACGTTCTCCCATGGTCCTCATGGGCTACAAGGAACGCCACCCGGACGAACGATCGCTCTGGGACGACGCCAAAGCCATCGGCCTCCACTTTCAACAGATCGCTCAGGTCAACGGTGCAGGCGGCAGTCCAGTCGAAATCTGGCTCGGATGACGGTGGATGCAGAGTTTCACTATGTAGGATGATGTATGATACACGTTCATTCCTCAGAGGAAGAAAGAAAAATAAAAATAAAAGTGACTCCCTGGTAGAAGTGAGTTGGAAATGCGAAAACGATACATGAACATGCTAGAGCGGGGGTAGAGGCCGACGGCACTGCGGACAGATATTCTACGCG
Source organism: Austroboletus rostrupii (assembly GCA_038089255.1). NCBI lineage: Eukaryota > Fungi > Basidiomycota > Agaricomycetes > Boletales > Boletaceae > Austroboletus > Austroboletus rostrupii. Next base: position 591 of record JBBPKM010000260.1, read on the forward strand.
CGACTCAGTCACCCTTCAAACGACGACGATATGAGAGCCCGCTCACCTTGATGGCAAGCCACTTTTCGAGACAGTCCGTGTGCTGCAAGGGACAGGAAGTGAGCCGCGCTGAATGAGGTAGCATTCATCAGGGCGACGCACGAACAAATGGTGGCACGGTGCCAAACTGTAATGCTTTCTTCCCCCAACTTTCTGTAGAAGACCAACGGCGACGTGCTGCAACGGATTTGGGTCCTCTGTTTGGATCGGCTCCATGCATATGGAACAATCCCCCCACGACGGCTCTGGCGCCTCGGTGTCCGAACGGGTATGTTGCAATGGCGGGTGATAGTTGTATTGCTCTGTGGTCGCGAACTGCATTACAAAAGAGGGTCGTCAGTATCTGCACGCCGACCAGAAAAGTCGTGCATCGACGTACGCGTTTTGGGAGGAAGAACGCGGGTCCGAGTCGTTGCTGAAGTAGTACGACGGCCACCTGAACAAGCACGAAAGCGCATAGGAAATATGTCCATCCTAACAAGATAGACGCGTGAGCACGGCAAAAGGTGATGCGATCGATGAAGCCAACGTACGCCGAGGCGCAACGTCCAACACGTTCTTTGGACACGTCAAAAAGTCTAGTTTCATCGTAAGTTTCACACGGCACGACTTTTTAAAAAAAGTTCCTCACATAGCGCAAGGACGAGCCTGCAAATAGACGTTCCGATGAGGTATTCGGCGCTCAGTGCACTAGGTCGTCCACGCTTGACCGAGCGAATGATTTGCGGGAGCCAAAACATGGAGTACATGCTGGCGACAAAAAGAAGCACAAGGGACGGTGTGACGACCACGCGCACAATGAACGTGAAGAACAGGAACATGCCAAGCCCTGGTGCCAAGGTTGATTTGAGATCGGGTTAAAAGGCTAAAAAGAAATGCGTACAAACACGAGCTTGCGGATCTGTTCGAAGATGGCGGAGGAGAAACTGGAAGAAGGATGCGCCAGTCGGACGAGGGGGTACCGTCGCTGGCGTGGGTAGTTGAGGTTGAGCTGCGTCAGCGGCTGGGGGGTCCCGTGCGGGAGAAACAGAAGCTGCAGGACGCAGTGCTTGTCGAGCTGTTGCATCCTCTGGGGCCTGAACTTGGTTAATAAGTGTGGCATGTTGCTGTGTCATACATGAGCTGAACGTCAAAAACTAGGACCCAAAGAACATGCTTACAGACTCGAGAGCAAATAAAATACAAGCTAGGAATGCCGGGGCGACGAGTGAGATGGATGGTCGGCCATTTGCTAGGATCGCAAAAGTGATATGTGCAGCAAAAGCCACGGCATCAACAATAGCTTGCGTTAGGAAGGTCCATAGTGACTGGCGTGAGAGTGCTGCTGGCGTGTGTGCTCTGTCAATTTGGCGGGATAACAACGCTAGCAACACCAGGTAGATGATAGAGGCAACGCTTGCATCTATCATGTAGCACATGAGATGCAAGCAAAAACAAAGTTATCGTGCAGACTCACAGTCGGTTACTTTACGGAAGAACGACTGCGACCTATACATTGACCGCTATGAGAAAATTGAAAAGACGAAGACGCCGTTTATACCTCAAGCCATTTGCATTGTGCAAGCGATAAAGTATCCCGCACTCTTGGCTCATGAGCATACCGTTCAATCGAAGCGGAGGTCTTTTCACTGTCCACTTGCCAGTTGGCTTCTGAAGTTCATCTTCAAGATCTTGCATGAGGTCTGCAGAAATAGGAGAAGGCTCGATCTGAGCATGGACAACAAAACCACAGCTCGTTTCGGGACCACCGCCTACATCAGTCATGGAGATTTCTCTATCACACCACGAACAAGTTCCAAACCTTGAGCAGATTCTTGATCAACAACCCCCGCATCTATCATGGCCTTCACTTTGTTAATCCGCGAAATTAGTTCCGGCTTAATAACACGAGCCGTTTCATTTCGATCGCTCTCAGGGACGATCGCAGGTAGATATCGGATATCGACGTCGCGGCTAATGAGAAGTGAACAGAGGTACCCCGGATGTCACGAATGCCCCCTCACCCACTCGGTTCAGCAAACCCATAAATGGAGCCATTCGAAAGGAAGTGAATGCCATCAAATTCCAGTCGCATCTCGTCCGTACGCATTGGATCCACGAAGTCGAACCTTCCCTAGATATGAATTCAGGAATGGTAGACTGGAACGATCACGAAGTTAACGCACGTGAATGATAGAGATGCGCTCCGAGACGCCTTCGAGACCTATGGGCGCATAGTCGACGACGCTCCACGACACATTTGTTGCCGCAGACCAGTTCCAAGGTCCTAATTTGTCTCCGAGCTGAGACATATTGGTATGCGACATCAAAGCTTGTGCGTGTGACTTCCATGGGACGTCGGTCGACTCCAGGCTGGACGGCGTTATGTTATGAAAGTCGAGGGAACCCCGTATGAATCCGGTTGTGTTTACAAAGTAGGATTCGTGAAGTGGGTCCAGTCTCGGTCCAGGGGGTACAAAGGACTGAGCGAGCAGAGAGAGCGTCGGCTTGCTCTCCGGCTACATGTACATGAGCACCAGGTCGTCCGACATTGCACAAACACCTACCATGGTAAAATAAGAGCTTTCGCCATTCATCCACGCGGTGAAGTTGGACAGTTGATCGTTCATAGTCTGTAGTGCGTCCTGGTAGTGATTCCGTGCGAGATACTCGTCGCTGCTGTGGTTCGTGAGCATAAAAAGCATAAATATTACAAATAGAAAGGAGGGAATAGAGTTCCGCTGTGGTTGTGGTGTCCGCGTTTCTGCTGCAACGTTGTCATCGCGTTCCATGAAATAGATGGTGGTGGAATACACAGCAAGCAACAACCGAGCCGTGTCCAGATGGATATGGGTCACATGACTCAGTCGCAACCGCCATGGTCAAGTCATCTCAGGACAGCAAACGCTGGACTCATTTCCATTCAGCGCTGCAACTCGCCATAAATCGATCCGCACACAAGTGGACGTAAGTGTGCATCCGTCCGTGCGGGCGACCGTTCGCTACAATGCAACAGACACGAAGACTTTCAGGAATGTTTCACCCTCTGGTGCAAGGAGGAGCCCAATGGCGCCGAAGGCATATTCAACACCATCTCGCGACATATGGAAGACCAGATACACGTATGTCCTATCGCGACGTCTTCCTCCCCACACGCGTTCACAACGGTAACGCCAGGCAAGTTGCGAGACCCTATTCAAGGACTTTAACGTACGCGAAAGCATTAATACTCTTCATGATGTCGTCACAGAAGCGCGTGCCCGCAAACAGCACGCTGAAACGGAAAGGAAGGATATTTGGAAAGAGAATCTGGAACCACACGCTGCTGTTCGCGCCAGGACCATCCCAGTTCTGGAGGCCGAAGTGGAGAGGCTGAAGGCTACATTGCAAAGTGTAAGTCTGTTTATCGCCCATTGGTTCCGTGCTCACCTGTTCACAGCTCGAGGAAGAAAATATAGCAGCCTTCAAGCAAATGAAGAACAACGTCCAACGGAAACGGGAAACAGACGCTAAGACTGCTGAGCTCTTAAAGAGCTTTGATGATGTGCGTATCCATAGGGTAGTATTGGCACTCTGTCTGAAGTTTTATAGGTATACTCGAAATGGAACAAACTCCCTCACGATGAGATCAATCTTTGGGCTCTGCAAACAGCCGAAAATCTGCCCCCGGCGATACTATAAATTGTTTCTGAAATGTTATCGTTGCTGATTACGGGCCTTTTGACGATCCCGGGAGCTGGCTTATTCCCTTGAACTTGAATTTAAGCTTAATTTTGTGTAGTTCTCAGGACATGATACCAATTCCTGATTCCCTGTAAGTCGTGCGTATCGGTGAGCCAATCCGGTCACGCGAGGAATGGCCCAACCACGGGGAAAATAAGTCCATACAAAAGTTCCTCAAAATAAACTTAGCAGCAACTCGTTTCGATCGAGTGACCTCGGGGTTATGAGCCCCGCGCGCTTCCTCTGCGCCATGCTGCTGTTGTATATTCCTAAATCCGCACTGATAAGACCACCTTAAAAAGAAGACACCCAGTCTTGTCTTTGCTGGACCCCACAAAGAAAAAGGGATGTTGGAAACCAAGACTTTCCAGGATGACGCTTCTACTAATTACAATTCACTCAGATAAGTATACAAATGGGATTAATCGGACAAATCATTCACACTCCGCCCACGCATTCCGAAATTTATGTGAAACCATAATTCCTCTACGAACTATTTTTATTGAGTGATATTTTCTACTTTTCTTCTTATATAAATATACCCGAAGACTAATCTGGCACTACATCGCCTCTTTTCAAGGCTATACTTATGGCGCGGATCCTGCTGCACACTACCGTGGCTCCTCAGCCAAGGTGCGCCACGACCCTTATTAATGCCTTTCAAGAGACACCATCAAACGACAACACCGGCGGGGCATGAGCCTAAGGCTACCTACAAAGGAGCCGATTAAAATGAAATCAAGACCATCAAGACCACAGTGTCTGACAGTTCGCATGAGGCGAAACCCCAGCCTGCCCCACCCAATCTGATAAGTCTAACCGGAGCTGGCAATATAAGTCCATTCTACCCGATCAGACCCGAACTAATAACGATACATTGGAATCCATGTCACTACGTAAACGGCTTAGTGTGATGTTTTCCCTCAGGATAATAAGTATTATTCTCCCGGGCCTCGCTGCATCTCCTCCCACGTTCCCACCTCCAAGTCGCAGGACGATCCCCCTCGTCGTCGTCTCCTGATGGTGTACATCCTTGACGATCCAGGTCCTCAATTCCAAAATCCGCTAATATACGTCGAAGGAACGTGGCTGTATGGCGCGATAGTAACCGCTCTCCTCTATGGCATCGTGCTCGTTCTCTACGTCGCATGCTGTCGCTCCCTCTGGACTCGAATTCGTTCTCACGGCCAGAAAAAACACTGGCTATTCCTTATCTATGTCAACGTTCTCTTTGGATTGAGTACTATCTACGTGGCTGCCAACTCACAAGTCACCCAGCTTGCCTTTATAAGCCATAGGGATTACCCAGGGGGTGAGTAGTCTTCCGCTTGCAACCATCAAGTGTCCTTTTCTCTTCGTGCAGGTCCTAGTGCATACGAGGCAAACACTGTGTCTATACCTACGAACCTAGCTTTCATTACTTCTAATTGGTGTGCTGACGCCATGATGGCAAGTGACTCGACTTTTCGTCCCCGTGTCGTAAACTAACCCTTTCCTCAAGATATGGCGTTGTATTGTAGTTTACAGGGATAGCAAATTTCAATTCATTGTGACTATATTCGGATGGTCGATGCTTCTCGCTTCTGTCGGTGAGGCGTGTTCGTCCAGCTATCCTGTTGTCACTTCTTATTTCGTTCGACAGTTATCAGTACGCTCTGGATCGCCATTGATTCGCAAGGACAATATACGCCCGACTGGATGCCCTTCAGTTTTCTCACCTATCTTAGCGTGTCTCTTGCTATCAACATCTTTATTTGTACTCTAACCGTCATTCGCCTACTGTACCATCGGGCATGGATTTCAAGGCTCCTCGGCCCTGCGTATGGGCTCTTCTACACTAGCGTTGCAGCAATGATTATCGAAAGTGCTGCTGTGTACTCAACGTGTTCGTTGTTTTACCTCATTCCGTATGCCGTGTCGAGCCCGCTCTCCAACGCGTTCCTGCGAATCCTAGGTGAAGCCCAGGCAAGTCGCTCTCTGTTTTAGTGCTTCTTTCATTTATCCGAATTTACAGGTCATTGCACCCCTTCTCATCATATATCGTGTGTCTGAGGGCAAGGCCTGGTCGAGAGATATGACTACACGCCTTAGAGGGGCTACTTCGCTCCCCATGCGTCCGGCTTCGCCCCAGCTTTCCCCCAATGACCCACAGCTTCGGAGACCTATTAACCCCAACGACCTGCGGCGGGCTGATCGCACAATTTTGAGCCAATACATGGATCAGCATGGCAAAGGCATACCCGTGTACGACATTTCGAACGTGAACAAGACAGACCAAGAATCCTGATACGACAATACAAATAACTTGTTCGATGGGGCGTTCTTATTAAAAGCTAGTACACTTCCTTGCAGTGTGATACCTACTCTGAAGCCGAACGCTCTCCACAGTGAACGCCTTTTTCTCTGCTCTTATTGTATACCTCAGACCCTCTGACTCGCCTAGGGTCGGTGTAATCCTTGCGGGAAACGATGTTGTAATCCCTCAAACTTTTCATGTGCGTGCTAGTTTGCGTTTCGAACTCATTAATAATATATGCTTTTAATGTGTAGTGTTTCGTATTGGAAGATGAAGGTCATGAACGAAACAATGACACCCCGTGAGACCTTTGTCTATGCCTTCAAGAAATCTGATCTGAGAAGGACTCGCATAGGTATATTGTATTGTCGAGTGCCGTCATGATTCAGATGGTTGCCACTGCTGGCGTGATGCTATGGTCGTACGTACCGATGTCGTTACCGTCGCAGCGCCCAACCCTTATCTAGAATAGGGGTAGCAAGGCGGACTTAATGCTGCGATCAATTCGAAGCGAATGGGGCGGAGGACAAGCCCATTATTCATCGTTGAAAATATCGGACCATTGCGCCAGAAATTTCGCCACTAGGGTCTTGCGCACCATTAACCCAGGAGCATAGTTCCGACGGGTACAAGTCTTGGCCGATTCTCAAAGATGGCTAGCGTCGATGAACACAGCACCTGGGTATATATTAGCTTGTGCTGATGACAAAGATGAACACTGTCTCAGCCTGGCTCGGCTGTAAACGTTGTCGAGGTCCATTGATGCACCCTATGACACCATTTCCAGAGACTCGTGCCCGGAGCATTTCGTCACTAGAAAATTCGGAAAAAATAAGAAGTACGGCGCGAAAGTCCATGCACCGCAGAACTACAGTACTATGCCATCTTCAGTTGAACACGTGTTTCTTTTGCGCTCTCGTCAGAGCTTTTTACGTCTCGCGTCAGCCTGCGTTTCAAGGGACGGAAATCCCGGGGAAACCTGGCGGAGAATATTCTTGCGTACCGTAATTTGTACCGCCTGGGCGTGCGATACTCAGTTTGAGGCACATAAACCGGGCCACGACACGACGCGAACGGGCCGCCGACCAGTGCCGAAGTGAGGGCTCCTTGACTTAGCCAGACATTTCACCGAAGTTCAAACGTTGGTATCCTCCCACTGTTCAGTACCTGTCACCGCGACGACTCCTACTTTACTAGTGGACCTCGCCAACAAGTTGACCAATGACAACCCGTCTCATAGGTCCACGAGGATCTTGAATTGCGTCTCCGATTGAATATTTGTATTGAGCACAGAGACAACGTGTCCACGGCGAGACGGTGGACCTACAACGATCGGGCTGTAAAACCTCAGGCTGTATTATATTGAATGTAATGGAAGTAAGTACCCAAGTCGCATTTCGTTAGCCGGTACTTATGGAGTGGCGTTCATGCACATGTTCAGCTTGTGCTAGTCTAAGTCTGTACACTTGCTGTGGTTGTCTGACAACTGGTGCGACGAGCAGAGCCGTAACTGACGTGTTGGAATACAGTTGCAGTTACGAAAATTCGTGATCATTCGATATTCGTGGACGTTCCTAATCATTTCACCAAGGCTTCATCGCGCAAAAATAGCATGCCTCGCCGAGGTGGGACGCATCAGCACGCTGTTCACCTTTCCCCGCCTCCCCCGATACTCCACACCATGCACACGCTCCGCCAACTTCTCCCGTCCCATCGTCTCATGCCGACGGGCGGAAGCATGGTTTGCACAGGACACCGAACTGTTAAAAAGAGCGCGTACAGTCGTTGTAGACCTTAGACACTTTGCAAACCGCAATGGACAGCCAAGCGACCTTCTCCTTTTTCACGGATGTCTTTGGATTTACCATGGGCGCTATATCGTTACTCGCATTCTTCATCAACACATTTCTTGCTTGCTTGCCAAGTAAAATGATCAAGGCGCTCGAGTCTCTAATAGAAGAGACCCAAGATTGCCTTCGGCAAGGCATAGAGGACGGCTTGCTAACACACTCGCGATTCATCTTCCGAACGGAAGAGCGTCTGGCAAAGTGAATTTTTTGATTTCTCGCCGTGACATTGCAATGACATCACACCCACAGACTAAGATTGCATACATGGGAGTTTCGATATCGCGTCCACAACACCACCAACCCACTCCATGATTACGCTGAATTCTTCCGCGGTACTTCCTTTGCGATCGCGCAAGAATGCAGCGTCGTCAAGGAACTCAGGGCTGAAATTATAGTCAGAATTTATCTTGGTGTGTTTGCGACCGATACTAACCTAGACACCAGACGTGCAGCGAGCAGGAACGGCGCCGGCTCGTGGCCATGCAGTCGACACCTCGCCAAGCCGCTTCACCCACCATCAGGTCCATCCACGTGGACCGCTCAAGTCTGGTATCCAGCCCTGTGCCCTGTCTCCCTGTACTCAAAATATGGGAGCCAGATGAAACCGAATGTGCATCAACTGAGAATGGTGAGTCACTCAATATCTCCTTTGTTCTTCCACGATTCTCAAAGTAACTTGGACGCACGAATAGTTGATGCACAACCACGTACATCAAATATTCATACGTCCGTCACCCTCGAGGCCGGAGTTTGAGGGCCAGGAACTCTAGATGGTGCGCAATGCGCTACATCTTGAATTCTGGGTCTCCACTTTGTTCTTGAACATAGTTTTGCGCATTTTTAAGCCCTCCTGTATATACTTTACGGATAGGCTTGACGCTTTCCACGTACAAAAAGGTGCCAGCAAAAAAAAAAAAGTCAAAGAAAGATGTCCGAGTCATGATGGGAAGAATAATCATACCTCGTTGTGGCGGTATTCTACGGACAGTGTGCTGACTCGATGCTGTGGACGAGTCCAAATCCTGTCGTGTTGGGCGCAAAGTGGAAAGAGGCAAGAGGAAACGCCACTCGCTAAGCCACATGTGGACTTTTGAGCAGTACGATACTTATGTAATATAAAGATCATTCTCCGGTCCGGTGGGGAGGCTCTCTGTTTTCAAAGATCGTTTTTGACATAGCGATGGCAAGCTCGTCCAGTTTTTCCCTCGATTTATTTTATTTGACCAAAAATATTAGTGAAAGTGATGCATGATGTCGCTAATGGGTATTGCACGGTTCTTGGAATTAGCATAAATTGCCAGTGCTCCAGCTTTGAGGCCACAACTTCAAACTTGTTGAATAAGTGGGTCATAAGCGATGTCTTGGATTTGGGTTTACCCTTGTTTAGACAAATACAATGGTTGAATCTGAGTCGAGCTTACGGAAAACCATCGATTTATTGCTCCTGACCTGTGAACCATGTAAGCATCAGAACAAGTAACGCGGACTCGTCGAGTGATTGTGTTTTGTGCCAATTTGGTTTAGCACCGGCTTGGCATCTATACCTTAGCAGTATGTAGACGCCGAATTATATTTTCGCTCTGTTTGTACTGATTCTAGTACTAAGGGGTTTCTCTGAATCTCGGACTGCTCTTTGTCGCCCTAGCGGCTGGCCTGAAACATTTTCTGAGCTGTTTTTGGGTAACTTGTTGAGAATATAACCATTGACAGCCTCAGGGAGCGGCTGTTGGATGTCGCAACGGACATGGACAGCAAAAGCATCGTTTGTTTCGCTATAACTGCAATAGTCAGCTTGACTCGATGCTTGTAGTAACTTCTTAAAGAGCTAGAATCAATCTGACAGCTATACTCGAACTCTGTTCGGATGGTCAGATAAGCTATTCCCGAGGTGCCGCGTAGCTCGTTGCGAGAATATATATGCTGACCGATTGTCCTGGGTGCCATCATCCTCCATCTCTCACCGTAGTGACTCCGTTCAATTTTCTCTAAAGGAGGGTGAAATCGCTGCCACCGTACGTTCCTCTGACCAATCGACCAATCTTCGCATCCGTTCTTCTCGGTTGTCGACAATGAATCCGACAGGTGTAAGGCTGGCTGTAAGTTCCGTATTGATCTTTCCCTTCTGATCATCATGGCTGGCCGCTGGCACCTCATTACTTACCTTTCTCTCTTTTGATCTGACGTGTCTTCGTTTGCAGACGACAATGATCCTCGTACTGCGTTTCCGTGCATGCTTAATGTTTCGAATACCAATTTCATCTGACGAAAATTCATTCAACAGCTCTATTGTCGGTCGTCCTTGTCACTAAGGCGTGGTGGTCGATACGGGCCAGGGGGGCTCTTAGGTGGGGTATGACCTGCCGTCCACCCCATCGCATTGCTTGCCAGTGTTTTTTTTTAATGGAAAAGCACAATCAAACGATATCCTTACATCAAAGCACTTGATCAACTATAATACCGTGACGGACTCGGATGACGCGGAAAAAATCTGGCACCACACTGTTGACGACGCATTCTACGTACTCCCCGAGGAACATCCTATTCTGCTGAACGAGACTCCCCCGAACTCCAGAGCCAACCGTGAAAAGTTGATCCAGATCATTTTCAAGACGTTCAGTGCAACCCTTTTTGGTCTCTGTCCGGGCAGTCTTGTCAAGCTACGCCTCCGGCCGTGAATTCTGGTGATGGTATCGCACACATCATCATCATCCACGATCTATGGCTACTATTTTATCCATGTTGTGATCCTGCCGGCCAGGATTTGACTGATTATTTGTCCAAGAAGTTGGGTTATCCCTTCATGAAAACAGCCGAACGGCGACATCAAGAGGGGTACTGCTACGCCCTTGACTTCGAGCACTGCAATTCAGTCTTCCACTCTCGGGAGGCACTACGAGCTTCCTGATGGACGAAGTTATCACGATAATCCTTCAACGTGGATTTTGCGTATCTAAAGCTCTTTTCCAACCTGACTCCGTTGGTCGCGAGGCTGAAGTTAAATTACTTCCCCACTCGACTGCGTTGACTTGGATATACTCGATCTGCAAATGTGATGTTGACGTTCGTCACGACCTGTGGATAAACATCGTTCTCTTTGGTGGTACTGCCATGCTCCCCGGCATTGCAAACTGGAGTTGCTCGCACCACAACGCATGAAGGTGCATGATTCAATATTGTACAAATGGTTAGGGTGCGTGTCATCTCAACCGTCAAGATCACTGAACCACTTGAGCGGATATATCTGTCTTTTTTTTCCGGTCAGCCTGAGGTATGTAGGATAAAACCTGGGTGTGGATGAAGCCCAAAGCATCATGTTTCACACGGCTATGTGGGCCCGCACCTCGTTCGCTAAACGTGTGTCGCGACACACACTAGTTACTACTCATCGGTCGGGTCTGGATAATGCCAATGGCTGAAGCTCAAGGGCCGGACTGGGTCAGAGAACGCTGGGACGAGCCTTTTCACCATCTCCGGTCCCAATTTCTACTTCTATGAACGCGTGAAACGGATGGGCACGACAACGTCCATTCGCCAAGTTCAATCGAGTTCGGTTCAAAGACAAGCAACGTGGATCCAAAGGGAACTTGGAAAGCTAGGGTATGCTCTATTTGAAACGTGACAATAAGGCTCATAGTAAGCTACGTATGCGTATGTCATGTGCAAGTTGAGTCATTCGAAGCCATTATTCTTCCAAGATTTACAATTCTACGTAATTACACAAGAAAACTGTTCCTCAACGACTCACGTGCTAGTCAACCTCGGGGCTGGGACTTGAGGGCCACAGAGCTCGAGACGGTACATGTGACATCTCTCGCATTTGTCTTGCCCTCTCGTTCTCGATCGATCTATATTTTGTTTCGTCGTGTATCGAGTAGCTAGTAAACGTGAAGTTTTGATCTCATGCCTATACATTGAAGAACGACATCACTTCGATCGTTGAGCTGCCACAAGCAAGGAGGTTTCAAAGCTGTTCTACTGCTTTCAAATATCCGAGGCGGTGAAGGTGAATTATGTTGAAAGCCTCATAAAGTATAATCAACCCCCGTCCTCTTCGCTAAAAAGTTCAAACGCACCTGGCGTATATAATTGGTGTATATGTACAACAATACATGAACAACTCACTGGTGGGAAGCTGAGGTGGAAATGGCGGTTTCGAGCCTGCGAAAGCTCTCATCAGGGGGCTGCCGCTACCCCGACCGCTGCCTGGTCCACCGTTACTTCTCCGTCCAAAACAGCATTCCAAATCCTAATGGTTTCCCCACTACCGTCTGAAGAGGTTTCGCCGCCATCCTGGCCAGTACATGTCATATAGGACTCGTTCTCAGGCCAAAGGATGCTTCCCTTGCTGATGGTCGAGGTCACGCGGATCAATTGACACTGTCATCTGAACAGATGACGCTCTAATCCTCGCCACCCTGCTGTGACCCCAATGAGTCGCACCGAAATCGAGGACTTGAACGGCCCAGAAACGACGCCGAGGCATCCAAAAGGTGATCCTTGTTAACCTGCAGACCTGAGTGAGATCGTCTGATGGGAGAGCGAGCGTAATTTAGGTCATGGCATATGCTTTGACCGCAGTAGCGACACCGTTTTCCTGTCGAGGTTCAGCAGAGGGCTTCGATGGCACACAAGAAAAACTACTCACAGATCAACTCTGTTCGCTAGCCAACTTTGCGCGCTCGCCCACTTCGGATCTGTGGTTGCACGTCACCGTTCGACGACCGCAGGTGGGGATGGGTCAGGTTTGGAGATGGGGACAGCTTTGCATGCATCTGTGAATATCGCCGAGATGCTGCGAGACGGTTATGAACTGACCTGGGAGTTCGACCTTCACAGGTGCACGAGTGATGTGCTCCTGGGAGAAGGGTCTTGGTGCTCTCTGCTCGATTTCAACGATCGTGCTGCGTTGTACAACTCTTGAGAGGGTGCGCGGCTTTTTGTATAGGCTTTATATCGTCTGGTAGAGATCTCGAATGCTTCATCATGCTTCTGGGAATATGAGGGATATGAAAGACAGGATGAACAGGAACACTGCAGAGGAAATTCCATCGTGTTGTTGAAGATCATAGCGTCCGAGGACCATGCACCAGGGCCTTTATAGGAGCTCTCGACATTTTGTATTGTTGGGTCGCGTGGGTCCATTTGTCAAACCGGAGCGAGCGAACAAAAGAGAAGCACGTCAGAGCAAGTACATTTTGACGCCCTTTACAATTGTGGAATGGGTTTGAGGACTGGGGATGGGTTTCTGGATCCTTTTGTCTCCTCCATTTCTACGCCACGTACCACATACCAGAGATACACCCACTCTGTCTTTCTGAAACACATTCGTCAGCCATGCTTCATGGGGATGGGCGGAACATGGCCTACATAGGATACCGAGCTGTTAAAAGGAGCCTGTACACTCACTGCAGGCCTTAGACACACTGTAAATCACGATGGACGGTCAGAAAACTCTCTTCGCCACTGCCTTCTGCATCACCACAGGCATAATATCGCTGCTTGCATTCAATACATTCCTTGCTTGCCTACCGAGCAACATGATCAAAGTACTCGAAACACTGATAGAAGAAACCGAGGATTACCTACGACAAGGCGTAGAAGACGGACTACTGATGGACTCGCGATTCATCTTTCGAGTGGGAGAACGCCTTTCAGAGTGAATCCTTTAATTTCTCGTCCTGGAATTGCACTGACACCGCACCCACAGGTTTAGGCTGCACGCATGGGAGTTTCGGTATCGCGTTCACAACAGCACCAACCACTCCATGATTACGCTGAACGCTTTCGCAGTACTTCCTTTGCGATCGCGCAAGAATGCAGCGTCGTCAAGAAGCTCAGAGCTGAAATCATAGTCAGAAACCATCTTTATGTGTTTGTGTCTGATACTGACCCAGAGAGATCAGACGCGATATGAGCTCGACCCTCTCCCAGGGTTCATGGCAAACCTTTCTCTCAAGGCGGCCCCGACACTGTTCCCAGTCCGCATCCGTTCAGCCACCTCCTCCACCATCACCTCTCCAGCCCGTCGAGACCGGTACGTAAGGAGTGGTCCAAATTCATCGACGCGCGGTATGAACCACCGAAACTCGTAGATAAACTCCAAAAGGGCTCCTGCAAAAAGGAGACTCAGAAACTAGGCAAGATGGAGCAAGCGTGCTGGACGGTCAGACCGAACTCGTCCTTAACATGGCCAATCACTTCCTGTGAGTGGCAACAAAATATGCGCTATGATTTCTGTTTCTATGCTTACATTTCAATGAGGGAGTGGGATGGAGTGGGGCCAGAGAAAGGGACGATGCCGCAAATTTGGAGAGTTGGACGAGGAGAAACTAGAGATGCAAAGATGAAATAACCTGATGGAATGTGCGTCAACTGATGGTGAGTCGCTCAATACCTGCTTTGCCACTCCACGATTCTCAAAGTAACTTGGACGTACGAATAGCTGATGTACAAAACTGCATATCAACAATTCATACACTTGTCACCTTTGAGGCCGAAGAAGGATGGCCAAAGGAAAGAATAACCATACCTTTATCTCCTACGGACAGGCTATTTCCCACTCCGCAGTACAATGTACTTGTGTACATAATATAAACGCGGACCGTCCGGCACAATCAAGGACACAGCAATCGCCTGTGAAATGGAAATCTCTCGAGGGCCCAAAGCATTAGGAACCGTCAACGTGGATGTATACGACCAAGTCCACGAATGTGGCACATGATGTCTGCCGACCCAAAGGTGTTTTTGCTGCCCACGCGTGACCAAACTCGAGGGGTTCCGAGAAAGCTAGGACGTGTTCTATTAGTAGTACAAGACTGTACAGCGTCATGAAATACAGTGGCGAGCGCCCTTGTTCTCCAACCGACCCGCTCAGCCGTCGTCTCCATGGCTGGGGTGTGCATGCGACGCGCTCCCTGCCTGGTGCTAACGAAAAAGGGGGTTGAGGACGCCCGAGGGTAACGAGGTGCTCCGAGCTGTTTGGGCGCAACGTCGGACGACTCACCTGCCGCAACTTTGCCAGGTGAATTTTGAGGGTCTCCGCATAGTTTTCGAAGCCGAGGGTGGCCATGGCGTAGAGGATGTCCTCGCCGCCGATTGTCTTGCGCTTCTCCATGTGGCATTTCTCTGCCGCCTCGGAGGTGATGAAGCTGATGAACTCAGAGACGCACTCCTGCACGCACTCCTTGGCGTCCTTGGCGATTTTGGCTGTCGACGGGACGGATTGTTTCATGATGCGGGACACGTTCGCGATCTGGGCGCAGTGTCGGGTCCGACGACGCTCGGGGAGACACGCGGACGCTTACGGGCAGAAACCGGTCCTGTTCCCTGTACTCTCCCACCTCCTGCTCCGTGATGGGCGCGGGTGGCGGCGCTTCGGGCGGTGTCGTCTCCTGCGTAGCGCCGGAGCCTTCTTCCGACTGAGGGGCGAGCGCAGGCTGGATGTCCGCCATGGTGACGCGTGTTGGTCGTGGTGTGTGTTCAACCGAACAAGGTGCTCACACCGTCTGCCCAGCGACGTCCTGCACCCCCGCACACAATGCAAACGCAACTACGGACACGCCCAAACCACCAGCAACGTTGATTGGTCAAGAAACGCTTATTTATGTACTCGTCCCGTCATTCTTCCTCATCCGACCACGGCACCACCGGAATGAAGCGTCGCGTTTCCGCACGCCCAAACTAGAAAAAGAATAAACGTGTCTCACCCCACGGAACCGGCAACGTGGACCCTCTGCGTATTCGTCTCACTTACCCTGGATATCTGTGCGCGCCGGTCTCGCAGGCTCATCGATTTCGGCGGAGACGCATCTGTGCTCGGAGTCGGCTTAGACGGTGGCGCAGCAACTTGAACCAGCCCGGGCCCTTGGAGGGCATCTCGATCGTGGCGTGGCAGTGACAAGGGCGGAGAAGAGAGCGGAGTCGAGTCAATAGAAAAGATGCCACTCAAATTTAGCTTCGGAATGTCCTCGACCTTGAGCGCGCTGGGAAGAGTGGCGAACCTTGACGGTCCAATCACCACGGTGGACGGATCGACAGCCGAATCTTCCAGGTTCGAGCCAGATCGTAGGGAGGCTCTGGCGGCCCCGGGGATGCGCTGGCATTGAACATTGTTGTCTGGAGGTAAACCCAGGTCAGTAAGCCGCCGCTGTCTAGGCGTTCCAGGCGTCCGTGGCGACCCTAAACGCGGCAACTTTCGGGGCGACCCATCTTCCCCCGCGTGAAGCGGCTCCTCGACGCGTGCCCGTTTGAGACTGAGTTGAGGCCCTCGACAGCATCCATCTACGGGCGAGGGAGGAGAAACGTCGACCTCCCGCGCCCGCTGACGGCGTGACCTCGACGCCGAGGTTGAAGAGGACCCTACCACGGTCGAGGGCCGCACGCACCCGCGCCCGTGCACCAATTCGGAGACGAGCGTCGATCGAATGCCCTCGAAGCTCCTCGCCACGACGTCCGACAGCGCAGCCCTGATCTGGTCCATCTGAGCGCCGATCAGGGCGTTTTGCTTGTCCAGGATGGTCTGCACCGCATGCGCGTGCGTCTGAACGAGCTGGGTCACGGACGTCAGCAGAGCCCCAGCCAGCGCGTTCCGCAGTCCGCATACGCACCGCTTGAAGTGCGTCTATGCGCTTCTCGAGGGCCAGGACCGATCGCTCCGTCGAGACCTGTGCAACATGGACGAGCTCGAGGGCAGGCGCTTGTGCAGGCGCGCCGACGTGCGTCTTGATCTCCGTCCGGCACCTGTTGGCTACGCCGGCATGAGCATGCATGTCGCTCTCGAGGGCACACCATACCCATCTCGTGCATCTCAGCCAGCACCTTGTCGCGTTCGACGTCGAGCAGGTTGTTGGCATTCACTACCTGTGTTCTGCAGTCGTCGACGCGCTGGAAGAGGC
>JBBPKM010000262.1:0-17312 GCA_038089255.1 Austroboletus rostrupii
TGATAATGGCATTGAGATATATTAATTCGAAAAAAAAAAAAAATTGAACAAGGTTCCGAGTCAGTCGGGGTGCCTGCGCCTCCCAGCCAGCCATGGGGGTCACCGGCCGTAATGCGTCCCAACCCACACTCCCCTGTTCATTAATCCTAGAATAAACACGAGTGGCTACACAAAAAGGCAACTCGCTACGCCTGCGTAAGACATGATGTAAAGGAGAGTGCGTGCGCGAGATAAAGATACAACAATGCACCGAGTCTTAAAGAAAATAGGAAAAAATAAACAAAAAACAAAAACAACGTGCCGAACCATTCCACCCGTGGCCAAAATCACAGTATCGCCTCCATCATATCGTGCCATGCCGCTTGTCTCCACATCCTTTTCACACCGTGCCCTTTCTCTTCGGCATGTCCGCATACCAACCCGGTATCTCGTTCGCCTTCGGTATCGCCTTCCGACGCAACGCCTTGATCGCCTCTTCTTCCTCCTCCGCCTCCCGCCGCCGCTGCTCCTCTCTCAGTCTCTCCATCTCCTCCTCTTTACGTCTTATCATCGCATCGAACCTTTCTCTCTCCTTGGCCCGCTGTTCCGTACAAAAGAAGAACGGCACCACGGGCACGTTCGGAATGATCCCAGATGGATCCTGCGATGTCCGGAACGACTTCAATTCAGGCACAGGATGGACCGGCTGCGTCTTCCCAGGCTCACTCGCTGCCAGCCTCCCTTCTGCCTTGCGTGCTTCCAACCGCGCGTCCACTCGGAACGTAAATCCAACCGGTTTCGTCGGCGGAGCCACACACAACGTGGCGTTCTGTTCGTTTATGACAACAGCGAAAAGGTACAGGACGCACAAGGGCCAACGAGCGTCAAAAACCATCAATGATAACAACATGTCAGTCAGCGGTCTTCGGGCGATTATTCCGTTAATAGACAAACGTACCTGCTTCTTCTCTTCCAAGGGCAGATCCGCGCTCGTGGTTGCACCACAAGGTTGGCGCACACGGGCACCGTTCCCTTGTCTCGTCCTTTGATCGCGTCGCAGCCGGGCACTTGCCGAGAACGCACTGAGCGACGCCGACTTGTTCTTTCCCCTGCTCTTCTCCATCGTCTTGCGTACCTGTCTTGAACACGTCAAGTATGGAAATGCATCCAGACTCGGACCCCTGCAGGGCGAGCTGGCGTTAAGTTTGGGTTTGTATTTGGTACGCGCACTCGGCAACGTTGACTCCAAGGGATCGGGACACGGGACGCCATCCCGAATAGCCGGTCCAGCGTCACGACTCGTGTGTAGACGAGGCTGCGCTCGAGTACAAGATCCACTATCTGAATCAGCACCCGCAAGTGAGGGCTTGCTCCTTTTGCGTCGCGGGTACTGTCGTTCTTGTTCTTGCGCGAGATCTGCATCTGTGTTGATACGCTTCTTCGCCACCCGCATGGGGGACATGGCGTGCTGTTTGCCATCCTGTGTGGTGCTAGTACCTGCGGCGGCGCCTGGACGGGGAATCGGCGGGGGTTTGTGCGGCGAAATTTCAAATAGCCTGAAAGTTTCGTGAGTGACCGGGATATCATTAACGCTTTGCGATCCAACGTCGGGTTCCGGCTGTGTTCCGACCCGCGCATCAGCCGTTCTAGTAGCATGGCTGGAAGCTTCTGTAGAAGAATCGGGCCAGGGTCTGTAAAGTCTAAGCAGCGACCATTTCGCGTACAAGGTTTGAGCGACGATCACGTCAGCATCGAGTTTCGAAGAAGGCACCAATATGCACAGAAAACAAGGCACAACTAGTCAATACTAATGACCATCTTGAAACACACGAGCAGACACACCCAATAGAGGATATCAGCTTCTGACTGTACGACACGAGGCGTCCAGCCATTCCACCGGTACCAGGGTGCGTAATTTGAGTATTTTCGGACTTGAAGTCGATATCGCCACTCATACAGGCGGGCGGAACTAATTGCCCTTCGGAGTCAGTGCTAATAGCAATAGATTGCGGCGGGGTAAATTGGCGAGCTGTGAAAGGAAGCACAGCATGTGGTTCCCCCACGCGTGACGAGTCGCTCTTCGCCTTCGATGACACGTGTGTCGCCGGACATACAGAAGGATCAGAAGTGGCTGCAGCCGCGACGGTCTTGGAGACCTCATGAGTACGTGTAGACCGAAGCGATTATTGATGATGACTCACAGGCTTTCCAATCGTCCTCGGATTTCGCATCGACTTTGGGCTAGACCGAGGCACAGCAATATCAGTTGCGTCATCAAGATAATCAACATTTGTAGCCATGGCTACGTCTTGGTCGACTGGTTCCTCTGCATTTTCCTCCGGGACAGCGTCGAGGCGGTGCTCGACTAGCTGAGGCGCGTCATCGTCATATTTGAGCAGCGGACCTGTGCACGACAGATTGTCCGACGGGATCAAAGACACGTGCATCCGCACGCGAGAGGAAGCGTCATCTTGGGCAAACGTCGCCAGGTCGGCACGCAACTTGTCGAAACGCTCCGAGGACACCAGCGGGCTCTCCATGTGCCGGGGACCAGACTTTGCCCGAGACGGCGTTCTTCCGTGCTTGTCAGGACTGCGACTGCGGCGTCCGAGGGCGAGGGTGTGTTCAGCGGACAGAGGTGGGAAGCGGGTGGGCGTGGCCGAATGCGCGCGCGGACATGTCGCCTCGGGCATTGGGGTCAGCTCGCTGAGGAGGAGGGGTGATCCGCGGGGATGGAAGGCCATGGGCGCCAAGGGGGCAAAGCTCGCGTCGTCGGCGGCACGACACAGCAGGTCGAATCCGTCGGTGTGGTCGGCGAGGAGCAAATCCGCGGAGGCGCTGTTGGAGGGGATCTGGAAGGACATGCTGGCCTCGGAGAGGTCTGGAATGTCGAGCGTGATGTCGGTGATCATGTCGTCGTCGTCCATGCCGGTGCTCGCGGCCAGCGTCGTCAGCGTCGGTGTCGATGTTGTGTGGGCGAGGCGTGAGAACGACGACCGACGCGTCCACCTCACGTGACGGCGCACAAACACCGGGCGACATCTGTCACGCTCTGCTACCATCGCAAGCCATTTCCGCAACTTTATCTACAGGCTTCGCCATGGAACGTCGAGATAACGCCTCTTGACAGGTTCTATTCTATCATGTTTCACGTCAAGCGGCCCATGTCGTGATTGATTGCGTCTCTGTGTCGACACAGACGACAGAGGCCTGCTCTCTCACGTCTCCAATAACACCATATTCGATCCCCTTACGGCTGCCCACCCTTCCCCACCTTTCCCCACTTCTCCCCGCAAGCACGCACGCACGAACGCCTGCTTATCGCTGCAGACATGCACGTCCGCCATCCCGTTCCCATGCCGTGTTCTTCTCTCTCTTTCTCCCTCGATCAATGCGGGCCTTCCTCCCACAGTGCTTCTATCGAATACCACA
Source organism: Austroboletus rostrupii (assembly GCA_038089255.1). Lineage (NCBI taxonomy): Eukaryota > Fungi > Basidiomycota > Agaricomycetes > Boletales > Boletaceae > Austroboletus > Austroboletus rostrupii. Next base: position 3,412 of record JBBPKM010000262.1, read on the forward strand.
ATTATGCGATATCGCCGCCTTACTTCGCGACGCACCATCGAGATGCCCTCCGTCCCTACGGAACTTTGGGGCCGCCTGGCCTCCAACCGCTGATGGATAAGCACATCTGATATGAATCACTTGCCACATCCACGTCTCGCTGATCCAAATCAGTCCGCTTTGCAGCCTGCCGACCAACACGATGGGGCTGTGACCATATGCACGATCATTACTCATTCTCCGCCTCAATCATCCCCGTCCCTGTGATGGCGTGTCGGTCCACGCTTTCTAAATACGCAATGTAAATGTGTATACAAGGTATCACGTCTCGTTCGTGAGCTTTTTGCCCTGAGTATGCGGTTCCAGGCACCGAGATAAGATTCACGTTCCTCAGCAACGTTTTTCCCAGACTGGCGTGCGGACGTGTGTGTACGGTCTTGGGAAACGGTGGGCGACGATTAATGAAACTCCACCTGATCCACGTCCCTTGCGTATCTCGCCCCCTTTTCATGGCTTTATTCGCGCTCCAAACATGCCCTCGCCAAACTTTTCACTCTAGAGATTTTTATTTTTCCGTGCGTCAGTACCGCGCTCGTCTAGTGTCGCGTGCGCGGCGCATCCGCGTCCGGCGCCTCGTCATTTTCTTCTTTTTGCCCCCCGCAATATGTGGCGTAGGGCCCGCACGATATGGATATATGCCCCTGAGAAAGAACTCGGTCGATTCCCGGCCCTGTCGCCCTCGCCCATGTCTTACAACTTTGTGCCAAATGTGGATCAAGGGCGTCGATGCGAGGTCCTGTCGAAAGAAACAAGGTTAAGATATGCAAGGGCGGTCGACCCGGCTCTTTGCATGCTTCAGATAACAATCAATGACGCACGTGACACGTGAGTATGATCGTATGACTATTCATTCATCGAGGCGGCCATGTCAGATGAAATCGCTCCGAATTCTTGGTGTTCTTCATGACGCACTCTGAGAAAAAGACGACGATAAGAAGGTGTGGCACACTAGTTCTGCGTGTACGTGTGTATGTGGGGGTTCGTCAAGTATCAGTATCACGCCCCGTCCGTGGTGCAGAAAATGATGACAGCGAGATGCAGCTTTCGGCTGACATCCACGCTGTTTTGACCGAACGGAGTTTCGGTGGTATGTAACCAAGTCGCCGCCCGCGTTTGCCTCCACCCAGGGATTCCAACGTGGAGCCATACGCAGCACGGTGTCTTGCTTCCATATGTGATCGCTTGAAAACCAAATGCATGCATCTCAAGTACCCTACGCCGCACTCGAAAAAGTAAAGCTTCCGGATCCGGTCACCTGGGTGCCCGAATGAAGGAACCCCGGGTTCTAACCCCAAATCCACGGATGACTGCCCATGATGACCCAAAAGGACCACACGAGATGACGCACTATCCGGTCCACAACGTGTATGCTAGCGTTCATTAGGCATACTCACCGGCAAGCGCAGCCTTTCCCGAATTCGAGCTCCATTGTATATATGATTGTTCTTTGATTGTTCTTTTAGGGGGGGTGAGGAAGGTCGTACGTGAGAGATGGTGATGGCATGGGACGAAGGTGGCGGCCTCTAGGTAGCTTCGGGCCAAGGTCGTCTGATCGATGACGATCGTTTTCGCGCGGTCATGCAACGCATTATACTTGCGCTAACCTTGTTCGTCGAAGCGCAGGATAGAAAAAAAAAAAGGTCATCACATGATACACAAACAAAAACTTCTCGCTAAATGCCCCCACGTTCGAGATACCCTCATTGTTCGCTTATTCACGTCTTCTTTTCAAAGAAAATCAAATCCCAAAAGTTTCTCAAGAGCTAGGGTTACAATACCGTGGAACACCAACACGAGGGAGCCTAGGGAGAAATAGGAGCCGACACACGGACTTGGCCGAAATGGATACCGGAATAAGATTGAAACGAAAACGCCGTTCTAGAAATGACTTTTTTTCTCTCGATACCTTCTTTATCCTCACATCTTTGATGGTCAAGAGAGATGGCGACAAGCGAGAGATGGCGAACATGCGTGACTAGATCACATGCGTTCCAAGGGGTGCCTGTCGGCCGTACTGACAAATACTTTAATGTTCCTCAGAGTTTGCTTTTCTTGTTCTGTCAGAACGATCGGTGGGGTCGATTCCGATGTCCCATATGGCACCAAAGACGTCAGTTTGACTGCGTGGGTGGAAGAGGCAGTTCCATTTGCAAATTCAGCGAGCGTCGAACTCAGTTTTGACGCTAGAATGGGGAGATACCCGCGCTCGGTATTCGTGTGGCCACCTAAGGGTCATCAGCAATGGCACAGGAGCAAAAAAGTCACACCCGGAACCGCGAGCGACAGAGTGAGCATGCGTCCCACCGCCACAGAAGAAAAGGACAACAACCCAAAACGCGAAAAAGAGGCTCACAAAGGATAACGTATCTCCCTGCTGCAACCGCCGCCAAGATGTCGTGCTATCCAGAGTCAGGTCAGTAAGCTGATCCCGTCGTTAATGTGACGCAGCAGGACAAGCAAAAGGAGCCGAAGATAGCTTGGGTGACTCTGACGAAACGGGTGGTAGTAATAGGAATCCAAAAAGACGTACATGAGACATTTCACCAGTAAAATAGACGTCTGCTTCGGCGCCGTGGAGTACCGAACCGCCTGACCCTGCACAGATCGCAACCGTTCTGACCTCACGTGGCACCACCGGTCGCCCGACGTCGACTAGTTGGACGAACATGGCAAGACACGTGCAGTCCATGGAGTCGCAGGAGAAAACAGGCGGAAAGAATGCACGGGCAGATCGGTATTCGTCATTGGGGATCAAAGAGCGGGCGCATAAGGCAAGGTATGAACAAAGTGGCCGTTCATGTCGAGCGTTGTTATTGGCAAAAGCCGTCTAGAGAAATAGGTCTACCCACTTACCGTACGGAAGCCCAAGGTGCTTCTTGATTCTCCCGACAAGCTCTTCGATCGATATCGGATCTTGAAGCGTCAGCAGCCTGCCAAGTCCGCCCTCGTCGCCCTTAGGTTCTCCGAGAAGCGAGACACGCACAGAACCCGGCGTGCTGGCGTTTCCTGCATTACCGAGACCTAGCGCAAGCCAGTCGTTTATTCCGTCGTGTACGCTATCGAGCGCGGTGTGCGGCGAGTACACTGATACACCTGCTGCGGCAAGCCTGAGAAGGGACGCTTGGAGAGGGCTGGAAAGCGTGAGGGACGTCAGGGGTTTGAAAATTGTCGGGTGGTACGACACGACAAGTGCTACCGATGGTTCTAATGCCTCTTGCAGAACGGCCGGAGTCAGGCTGGATGAACACAACAATCATGAAGACATTTTCGGACGGCCCGCATGCATAGACGTTGTCCTCACTCGATTGTTAATAGAACCCGGTTTGCACTTGGCCGCAGAACAGGCGACTCTGAGTATGCGTCATCAGAACAGAATGTCCGAGAAGAAGCCGATCATATCTGATGTACCTAGCAAGAGGCCTACCTGTTGCAGTTAGCATTGCCCGCACAAATGAATAACGTGAACATATCTTACGTTGTCCCATTTTTCTGCGAGTCTGAGTGGAGCGATGCGCTCCATAGCATTGAGAGTATACTTCACCACTAGACTCATGAGGACAAGATGAGGAGAGCCGTAAACTGGGCCACAATCGTAGTGTCATGTCACGTGATCCAGTGGGGAGACACGTTTTGCGACGACTTCGCCGTCATCCAGACACAAATAACAAAGCTTGGACGAGATGGTCAGTGCCAAATCTATATGCCAATTTCTTGATTCTACGGCAAAGTGCATAGGTCGTTTTGGCAGCTTCGATATGTACCAAGGGCGGAAAAGGTGCGACTCTAACAATCCGTGTCTTGTGCTGGATCTGAGTCTGCACAGCCGTTCTCTCGCGCCAGTTTCATCCGATGACGCGAACCAGAATTGAGTCCTTACTCGCATCTTTCCCGAAACTTATCCCTGCCAACAGCCAACACACCTCTGTCGAAACGGCCGAAGTCCGCTATGTCTACCAACCGCTGGAAGATCTCTACATCCTCCTCATCACCAACAAGGCGTCCAACATTCTCCAGGACATCGATACACTTCATCTCTTTGCCCGCGTGGTGTCGGATATGTGCAAGGGCGTCGAGGAGCGCGAAATCCAGAAGCAGTCGTTCGAGTTGTTGGGCGCGTTCGACGAGATCGTCAGCTTGGGCTATCGGGAACACGTCAACCTGATGCAAGTGCGCAGCGTGCTGGAGATGGAATCGCACGAGGAGAAAATCCAGGAGATCATTGCACGAGTGAGTGCCGCCAAACGTGTTCATCATTTTACACTTATCCCCCACTTCCCAGAATAAAGAAGCTGAGGCCAAGGAAGAGCTTAAACGCCGTGCACGTCAGCTCGAAATGCAGCGCAGAGAACAGCAAAAGCGTGCCGCGGCTATGGGAGGCAGCGGTGGGGGAAGTTCTTACCTTGGTGGAGGCGTGTCTGGTTACTCGCCCGTCCCGCGGTACGACGCACCCGACGCACCCGCTGCACGCACCGCGTCCCCTGCACCTGCTTCCTCACCTCGCCCGCCTCAATTCAAGACGGGTGGCATGAAGCTCGGGAGCAAGAAAACGAGACAGGCAGAACTGCTGGACGCTATCGGGGCCGAGGTTCTCACCGTTGAGGATATGTCCAGCCCACCGACACCCATCCCTGTCGAACCACCGACCCAGGTTCAGAGGGGCAGTCTTCCAACGGTCACTCAAGAAAGGTAAGTTACGTCGTACATACCTTGGCTCAAACTTTATCGCGTCATTTTCAATTTGCAGCGTACATGTCGTCATTAAGGAAACTATCTCTGTCTCACTTTTGCGCGAGGGTGGCGTCAAAACGATGGAACTCAAGGGCGATATGAATCTCCAAGTGGCCGACCCTTCCAACGCACACATCAAACTCACCCTGGCACCATTCAAGTCCGATCTTGCATCCGACCTCCAATTCAAACAACACCCCAACGTCGCCAAGTTCCTTCCTAACCAAGAAAAAGTAATCGCGCTCAAGGATGCCACTAGGTCGTTTCCTGTCGGCCAGGCACTCGCCGTTCTCAAATGGCGCTACGCAGGTCATGATGAGAGCTACGTACCCCTCTCGAGTAAGCAGCCTCTTTTTCACCTTGCTCGCACGATTGCGATCGGACTGTCGCTCAACGCACGCACAGTAAACTGCTGGCCGTCCCCCTCCAACGACGGTACGTGCGACGTCAACATCGAATACGAGCTTGAACACGATCACCTTGACCTGTACGACGTCACCATCTCGATACCTCTCCCGACGGGCTCCTACCCGACCGTCTCGGACACGTCGTCCAACTGGTCGCTCAACCCGTCCACGCACACTATTGACTGGTCTATCCCACGGATCTCGGCCGACGAGCGCTCAGGCACACTTGAGTTTAACGTGGGCGGGGATGACGCTGGTGCGTTCTTCCCTGTCAAGGTTTCGTTTGTCGCACAAGGAAGTCTAGCCGGTATCGAGGTCGCAAAAGTGACGAGGGTGAATGGCGGGGACGAAGTCGCATCTTCGTCAGACGCGGTGGTGAGCACGGAGGAGTACGTCGTGCTGTGATCCCTTTCGCGCATAGCGCTGGGCGGACGCTGCTCTGGAATGTTTATATAGAAAGATGGCACTCGTGTGGTCGTTGGCAGAAGCAATTTGGGCCTATTGGCAAGACTGGATTTCAGAAAAACAAAAGTCTTCATTGTTCGTAACGTGTACAGTCCGAGTCCTGTTCTCTCGTGTACAAAAGTATTATATGAAGTTCCAAGACCAATCCGAGACAGCAGCAGCACCAAGATACACAAGGAAAGTGCGAGAGATCGGACCCAAAGCAAGAACGAGCGACGGAATGAAAGGGGTTATGAATCAACTGAACGCGAGAAGTAACGGTGAAAAAAAAAAGACCAAGACTTCAGCAAGGGAAGAAGATAAAGGGCCGCGTTACCAACCTTTAACGGCGCTTCTCTGCAACGCTGTGTCGCCTCCGGTCAGGACCGACCGTCGATGCTGACAAGACCCTCCTCACGTCGGCCGACGCCCTGTTCTCCTTGCTCCCACCATTCTTCGTGTTCCTACTCTTGTCCGCAACCGTCGTCGACGTCACCATGCTCATCATCGACGCTCGTCGCATACCCATCTCGTCCGCCCCCCTGTCGAGCCTGACCTGTACGCCACCTGGCGCATCGTCTTTTCCATTCTTCTGTGTATCCGGGTCCGTATGCCCGCCTCCCAGTGGGCGGAAAATGCGCGCAGCAACAGCAACAGCGCGTCCGGCCCGCCTGCCGTTGGTTGCCTCATCCTTACCGGTTCCTGTTCCTGTCCCTTTCCCGACGGCTCCCTCCCTCTTCGCCACCGTCACTACGCCGAGGGGATCCGCCATCCGCTGAAAGGCCACTAGCGCCATGAACGCATCGTTACCCGCATTGTGTAGCATGCATGGGGATTCGATGCCGAGAGAGTACAGGAGTCCGCTTAAACTCAGCAATGATTCAGGCAAGCGGGCTTTGCCTGTCTTGCGGTCGCGCATCTGACCACGCTCGCCGCTCGTGAAGAGCGCGCGTTCGAGGTAGGCGATGTCAACAGCCAAAACATTACCCGGAAGGTCTTCATTTTTAGGTTTACCAGACGCCACATCGTGCCACGGGTGTCGTCCAAATAGCCAGAACGATATGTACGTGAGATGATGGAGTAAATAAAAAGAAGAGACAAATACAGTCAGATAAGTTGGCCAGAAACACACGTGACGGAAACGCACCGATCCCCATCTCTTCCAGATGCTGCACGATCACCTGAACCCCATGTGCGACGAGTACGACGTCATTAGCAACTTTTTCAGAATCGGGGCTAACGAGACCGCTACCCATGAGATGTTAACACGACACGATCATATGAGTGAACGTGCATACCCACCTCAAGACAGATTGGATAATGCGTGGCAATTTCGTTCTTAATATCATCTGACTTTCTCCAAACTAGAGTTTCATTTAGGTGGCATTTTTCCAAGTGACAATGAATGCACATCATTTCCCTATAAGTCAATGGAAGCGCGAATAATCGATCGAAAACATGACTCACGGAATACTACCGTTTCGACCCCAAAGGAACGGCGTTGCACACACCAATAAGTCTTCTTTAGGCGTGAAGAAATTCGAAAGGCATCATTCAGCGCACCTGCCAGGATACGCTCGCCGAAGGCTTGTTCAATGTTTCTGCATGTTCTGAGAGAATGTAGTGACCTTTGCTGCGGACCGGAAAGAGCCTAAGTATCTGCGACGGAAGAAACGGTCCGAGGAACTCACCGATAATTTGTGTCAGGTACGGGCGGCCATGCACCCACACTATGTATAAGGCGCAAAGGTCTTATCCGTCAGCGCCACACAAGAAGTCGTAAGCCAAAACCGAATGCACGCACGCCTCCAGATGACTAGTTCGGATGGCTGCGTATCCCCATTCGACGCACGCCCCGTCGTTCCTTTCCAGGAATTCGAAATCCATGGCCAAGAAAGTCTTGTCTCTTGTTGCCCAGAGCCGTCGGATGGTGTTCGGGTCGCCACTTCTGATGCGGGTTTTGAGTGCTGCAAGAGCTACGGCAGGCAGGCCCGAGTAAAGCTTCCTGTAAGTCAGCCAGTCATCCACGTGCGAGAGCTCTCGCTGGGCGGTCTCAACAGGCTTGATGACGAGCAAGTTGTCCACCCGAGGCAACCTCTCTCCGAAGCTACAGGCATGCTAATGAGGAACAAGGCCGACCGAGAGCGGAGAAGAACGTACCGCGTCTTGATCATATTGAGGAACGAAGTGAGAGAAGACATGCGTGTTACAATGTGTGCGCGGCCGGTGCGTATATTCGTGATCGTGATAACAGGCCATGAAAAAGTAAGAAACTGTTCAAACGTCTCAAAGTATTGCCCCCATACGCGGTCATCCCTGCGACGCGATGAAAAAAGGCATCAATGCAATGACGCGTTGATGTGGGACGCGCATTGTACCATCGTACGCCGTGAAGTTGGAAATAACCCATGTAAGCCGAATAAACCTGCAAAAGGATTGTGAGCACTACAGACGCCCCAACACTCGCAGTGGTGCATCACAGGTAACGCACAGATTGAAGGTCGTACTCCCAGCCTTCAGGATCCACAAGGGGGACTTCAGACATGGCTGTGAGATTTGAAGGGGTCAATCTCGAGGAAGACAAGCCGAGCGTGTTGGCACGTCGGGACAAAAGAGGATGGCGACAGCATCTTTGGGAGCAACTTATAAATTTAAGAATGATCAAAAAGCCCTGGACTATCCATAAACCGTAAGCGCATAATACAATTGTTACGGCGCGGAGAACAAACGTGCTGTCAGACGTGAAATGAGGCCGCCACTGTATTACCTTTAGGGCGATCGCCGGCAACGTGTAGGCTTAGTGTAGTAACTTTATTTATTGCACAAAACCTTGACTTGGCTGGCGTCACTTCACTTCAAAAGAACAAATGATATCCCAAACACCGACGACACACTTGTTTAAATATTAACGTTCAGCATTCGCCGAACCGATCGGTAAAATTTCAAGTTGCATTAACTAGGTACAAGCGGTCCATACTGAGCGGTGTGGGAATGGGCAGGCTACCAGACCTGCGGGAGAACAAAAACGGTTAGTTTAATTCGGAACTTGACTCAGATGTCGTATACTTTGAAACAAGAGAAAGAAGATCAGAGACTTGAATGGGTTCCATAGGAACAAAGCCCAACGTGCTTGCACGTCGCGATCGCAATCGGTAGCATCCCGGAAGGAGACTAGAAGCAGAAGTTCAGCTCACCTAGCACCTCAGTCTCAAGATAGACTTTCGGACGACGCGTAACGCCGCTCCAACGCAACAAGTCCCTAGAATTCAGACTTGGTTCAGTCGGATTCCAATAACAGGCTCGAAAATGCACAAAGAAGAGTCAGGTGAAGAAATTCGTGTCATTCTCATCGTCCGCAGAGCAGACCATCGAAGTGAGCTGAGTATCAAGGATGTCATCACAGAGAGAACGCGAAATGCAACACACCTCGTTGATCTGGCAAAGAGTCGTACGAGGTCTCAGTTGCAGGCTTCTGGCCTGAGAGACGGCAAACACCGAATCGGACCTGCAAGCCACCGAATCAACTGTCCAGTTCATTCCCACACTCGGCGAAACCTAGAGTGCGCCTCAGCCTGCTCGCCAACTTCAGCCACTACCAACGCCAGCCGTATGCAGATCTTCGTCAAGACCCTCACAGGGAAGACGATCACCCTCGAGGTGGAGTCTTCCGACACCATTGACAACGTCAAGGCCAAAATTCAAGACAAGGAAGGGTACGCCGTTCTGTATATCCACTGGCCGTTTACCCATGGTCCACTAGCATTCCCCCAGACCAACAACGTCTGATTTTTGCTGGAAAACAACTCGAAGATGGTCGCACCCTCAGTGATTACAACATCCAAAAAGAATCAACCCTCCATCTCGTCCTCCGGTACGTCATCTTGGAACACCCCGTTGCTCACTCGAACCGTTTCCCCCAGTCTCCGTGGAGGCATTATTGAGCCCTCGCTGAAGGTACTTGCTGCGAAATATAACTGCGACAAGCAAATTTGCCGCAAGTGCTATGCACGCCTGCCACCTCGTGCCACCAACTGCCGCAAACGCAGCTGTGGCCACTCTTCCCAGCTCCGCCCGTGCGTATGCTTTCTCTCTGATGTGGCCCTCTCAATAATGCATCCTGAAAAATAGTAAGAAGAAGCTAAAGTAGTCTGCCATTCTTGTTACTTGGAGACATGGAGCCGTCCTTCGGTACAGCATCGTTCAGCCATGTACTTGTATTGCGCCCCACATACAACTTTTACTTCACGAGTTCAATACGTTGGCAATCTCATGCAACATGGCTCATTGTCCCATAACGACGAAATGACGCTACTTTGTGTTGTAATAGACAATCCGAACAAAGTAATCAGATGATTAATCTCACGCCGGTAGTGTACTGAATCGACGTCATATATCATAGGGATGTCGCAGTACAATAATAAGAATATCTTGTACCGGTACAGTCGCTGCCCAATCTCGCCCAATTGTCGTCCTCTCGCTTCACGTCCCCTTTGTTGCTCGCCCCGTCGGGTTCTCACGCCCCCATCACACGCCATGGGAAACCGAGCAATGAACGCAAACATCAATGCGCGGCAAAGAACCGTTGGTGGTTGCCATCGCCGCATTGCCATCAAGGGCAGCCTTTGACATTACCCACAAGTGCAACGTGAACACATGAGATAAGCGTGGTTAAAATATCCAACATCTCACTTATGCCTGACGACGGGCGAAAAAAAACTGTACACTTCCAATTAAAAGCACTAAACGAGTGGACAAGGATCAGCTCACACCGAAAATTGTCGGGCAAGAATCACTAGACGGGAAGGACAGCAGCCTGGAAGTGAACAAGACATAAGGCAAGACTAGTGTGTCGAATGGAAAATTCGCATCACAGCCTCATAGAGCATGCAACAAAGGCCGACGGTATGAGAGGATGGTATGTCATTCTGTCCAAGTGTCCAGAAAGAAGAAGTCCAATATGAAAAAGTGAACCAGATTCGTATAGCTAGAAACCAAGGAAAACCGGAGCAAGAGATGAAAACTGACACAGTCCAGACAGATGTTACGTTCGCCGGGTCTTTATACATGCGCTCAGAAGACCATGGCAGCTCCGGCAATGGCAGAGAGGACCAGAGCTGCAGCGGGAGCAACGCCAACAAACTTGACAGAACCAGCACCGGAGGTAAATGAGCTGGGAGTGGAGGAAGCCGAAGAGCTCGATAAAGAAGGTGCCGAAGTCGATGAGTTAGGCGTGGTCGACGTCGGCGTCGGCGTAGAAAAGGTGCTAGAGCCCGTGGAACTTAAAGAACAATCAGTGACTCGTGTTCACCTGTGTCGAAGAGTCGCTCACCTAGAGGTACTAGAAAGGCTGCTGAAAGTTAAACTGGAAATTGCAGTTGCAGAAGTCGACGAGGCTGCACTAGACAAGCTGTTGGCAGGACTGACAGAGAAGCTGCCGCTACTAGCATAAACTTGGTTAACATTACTATGCAAATAACGTCTTGTCAATAACATCAGTGGAAACGAGATAACCGAAACGTACTTGGTAGCAACGGCCTGAATTATGTATTGGCTGTTTGCCCGTTAAAATCACCCGTCAACCCACTAAAAATAACCACACACCTGTTAGGGACCTCGGGCAGAGGAACAGTAATTTGACCCTGTGATGTTGGGACATTGTTTGCAACAGCGTAATTGTTATTGAATGACGGGTTGACCATCTCCAGGGAAAAGTAAGGAGGGTCGTCCGAACTTGCTGTCCACGATATCACCATGTTGCCGCCATTGTAAGTGTTGGAGACAGGATTGAAGGTGATTGCGGAGACCAGGGAAGCCGCGACAGCGAGCGTGCTTGACGACCGAAGTCAGGATCTGCCTTTGCAACCTGAAAAGAATGCAGCTCACTAGAGTTTAGCAAACATGTTGAGTCGTAAGGTAGAGAAAGACGAGGGCGAGGGAGCGGGGAATGCAGAGGGAACGGAGAACACGGAGGGAACTGGGAAAGTTGAGAAAGAGCATGAGAAGGGGGGACGACTTTTTATTCCCGGGGCGGACTAACCCAACTCGGAATTCACACACCTATTCTAGCAACAATGCCGGCATCCAAGTCTGCTTCGCATATTTTTTCTCGAACTGGCAACCGAGACTATTTTGAGAGCTCAATGTCCGCACTTTGTACGTATTCTAAACTCCATTACGAACAAAGGAATGTGAGCCTTGGAGATGGGATTTTGGAGCGGCGACCCAGCGTCAGAACATGCTCAGTCTTGACCAATCTGGGTGATGGCGCACTCCTCCGAAACTAGTCAAGTTTGATGTACTTGGTGAGCTAATAAATCTGCGTGGGAAGAAACATCAATTCAATGAATGTAAAGCTCCCGAGCCGAATTTCAGCCAGCCCACCTCGTCAAACGGCCGGGTATCGTTGAAGCAGCTCTCCCAAACTTCGTTTACTGCACGCGCAGCTGCTGCCTCGTCGGGACAGTTGGGGTTCGCACGCACAGAAAGAATCGCCCTCCGACGGACACACGCCTGGGTACGCGGGATCACGGATCAGCGAACCACAACGACAAATATAATGAGCACAGTACCTGGTGCTGTTTGGTAAATGGCACGTGCCCTCGTCCGAGTTCACGCAGGTACCTGCAGTCGCCGCTCAGACTGTTGGCGCGGATCTTTGGGAAATGTGGGTCCTGTCAAAAGGCGAAAGGCAGCCGAGCGAGTAAATGTTCACCTCGCTACAGGCGTGATGTCGTAGATTCTGCCAATCGACATTGAACTTGCAGTGGTCATACATGTGTACAAGCTCGTGTGTCAGGGTATCCTCCATGTGTCGCTTACTCGTGGGGTGGTTTTGGCACAACACGATCGCACCTGCTGGGTGGAAGCCTCCTGAACGCGTAAGATCACATGGCCCACACATAATGTTCTCGGGTGGGACGGCGCAACCGGAGAGACGCAGATGCTTGAGCATAAACACGACGGACGGGCCTGGGTGGAGTAGTTCGTATTGAGCCGTATACTTGGCGAGCAAGCCGATTCGCAAGGAAAGGGCAGCAGGAGGATGCGAGAGTGACGGACCGTAATTCATGAGTTCTGTCTTCCATTTTTCGCAGCGAACGTGCTGCTCGTCCTCGAGGCCACATTGGCGTTCTTCGGGAGAAATTCCAGTGCCCGTTAGTACGGCAACCTTCTTGAGCCACCTCTGAAACGCAGTCGAGCTGCCCGGGTCTGCGGGCATAGAGGTGCCGCCTTCCATTGCGGTCGCAGTGAACAAGCCTAGACGGGAAGCGACTGGTCTTCGCAAACTGAATCTTCTCGTACCCGCCTCGCAACCAGGAATCACTGCGAAAACGGAAAATTACAGCCGTTCGCATAATTAATAGCAGTCGCGACTCGCGGCAAAATTTTTGATAACACGTAAACAAAACTACACAGTCAAACAGTTGGATATTTGCTATCAATAGGAGTTCTCAAATGGCACTCGAATGCGTAGCCGAGTAAACTAGTGTGCCAACTAGTGTACCATAAAGTTCGAAAATTTAAATCTCCGGTGAAAAATGAGCTCCATAGTTTCACTTAAGTATTGTTGTGTGCCGAAACCCTCCATGCCGAACCCTTGCCCCACACTGCTATGATGCCCTGATGCCCCACACATCTGAGAAACCGTTCTTCGCCAATCTCTCGTAGCCCCGCTGAATCACCTGGGGCATCTGACAGCTGTGACAGTCCTGGACTTGCCGAAACCAAAGTACCACTTATCCGCTGGGATGGAACCTATGCCTACCGCACCACGCACCTAATAACATGGCTCAAAGAGAACGAATTGGTGAGGCTTCGCTTGTTTTCAGACTCGACTCAGGCTGCAAAGGAGGCCAATCGCCACAAGGAGGTTGGATCCTGCTCAAGAGAGATATGGTATCAGGAGATTGCCAGAGCAATCTTTGTGAACAATGAAGATGAGAACATTCGACACTACTTGCAAGTCCAACCCAACTTGTTCACAAGCAAGATCAAGCGACGTCTCAAACAGTTCGTATACATCTCAGTCTGCTATGTTTGTCCTAACAGGTTTTTAGGCTACGGAAGTTGTATGGAGAGGCGAACTCGCGGCTTGGGCAGACAGGTGCAGGGATGAGGAGTTGAAGAATGACAAGTCGAAAGTATCCATTATTGGTGAGTACTTGTAATTCTTCATATAATACAGGCTAATATATGATCTTCCTGGGCAGACGACATCGTTCAAGGGTTCCAATGGTGGCCAGATCTCCATGGGTTTTGGAGATCGAACCCAGGTATCAATCA
>JBBPKM010000263.1:7230-17300 GCA_038089255.1 Austroboletus rostrupii
TGCGTGGTATCGAGGTGCTGTTGGAGCAAGGGTATGAGCAATTTGAGAAGTGGACCGGGCGACGGTGTCCAAGGGAGCGGGTAAGGGAACGGGTGTTGGCGAGGTATGATGCTGCATGAACTATTTGGGTAAATAATGTGCATAGAGTTAGTTTGTAATTGAACTTATTTTAGGAAGCAAGGTGATGGGGCATCAGTCTCATCGAATGCCGAAAATCCTCATTGACCCCCGTTCCTTCTTTGTACACCGTCTTCTTTTTGTCCCAAGCATCCTCCGGACCCCAAATCCGCCAAAACTTGAAGTTCTCATCGCCAGCACCCGGGACGAGCATCCCTACATCGAGCAAGAGCACCGAAAAGAACACACGCGAGTCGTTTGCGTCCTGAACCTCAGAAGGCTTGGTCGTCGGCATTGTCCTGCGGCTCGACATCCCCGTCTCTGACCCAATTTCAGAGCTGAGGGTGATCCATCTAATGATGCCTTCGCCCGGAAACCGATGCGTGCTCAACAACTCCTTCCGATGTATGCTCCGATGCACGTCCATAACCTGTGCCCCCGTATGACATGCATGCAACCTTGCCTCCGCATTGATGTTCCAAATGGGGATCCACGTATCCAAGTACCCATACCTCTCGCGAGAAGTGGTGCCCAGTGTGAGAGCACGAGCACCTCGACCGCTGACGTGTAGTTGGTTTCATTTACCCTCGGGTGCCCCGCGTGCCCAACACAATATCACCCACGACCCTCTAGTGGTTGGCGACATGGTCGATTCTCTCACTCACAAGCATTCCGTCCCCAGGGGTCCATCACAGCCCGCATAGTCCGCCAGTGTGAACCTGGAGCGTCACAACAACATGCCGTGGCACACGAACATCGTAGTGCACAATCGTGCCACTTGGGTTACCAGCGTCAGCAGGTGATTGAACCAACTCGGACTGACGACTTGTCTTACATTGGTTGTGTCTAAGCTTGGCGCCATCATGCGCAACTTTGTAACGTCCCCATGTTCCAGTGTTTGATCGTCCCGGTTCCAAGACCAATGTCGATATGGACACCATCGCCACTGAATGGAATGCGGTGGAGGTATCATGAGCATACGGAATTAACTGGACGAAAAAGAGGCGGGAGGGCACGTTTATTAAGGGGGTGGAGGGGGTGTCTTTGCGTGTGGTAAATTGGAGGAGCAGGAGAGCGAAGGCGTCGAGGTTCGACGCCACATGTTCGGCGAACAAACCGAGTATGAACCACCTATAGCTCCCGTTTAGTAAGCCTAACTATGAACGGCAGCAGAATGCGCCACCGTTCATAGTTAGGCTCGTCTACTTACTCAACTGCCCACTGCCAATAAATCATGTCCCAAATACCCTACAATTGTACTTAGCTCTGCAGCGCAAGTAGCCAGGTTCGGCATGCTCAGCACTGCTCTGCTTATTACCTCAGCAGGAGTGCATCCCGATGCTGTTAGTAATGCACTGTAGTGCCTAATTCTTTCCCACGCCTCTCGTCATCGCTGCTGTCATCCCCATTGTCATCCCCGCTGTCATCACCGCTGTCGTCGCCACCACCCACGGCTACCATTTTCAAACATCTCAGCCCGTTCCTGCTTTCACCGAAGACTCGCGTTTACGCTCACGTCGTTCGTCGCTCTGCTATCCTTGATGCTATCACTCTCACTGCCATCATCCATGGTGTCATGGCACTCCCAACAATGTTCTCCAGCTATCTCTCAGTCTTCCTGCTGTTTGCACTGTTTGCAACACTTGAACAGGTCTGCCCGCTCAAAAGATTAAGGGCCTTTCCAAATCAGTTTCACTTCATACCCTTCAAGGTGGTGTAAGACGAACAACCACGTTGCATGCAGGAAAACAGGCTGAGCACCTCCACAAACTCAAAGAACAGTGTACTCTGGAGGTTCAAGGTATGTTTGGTTCTTTCTCACATGTTTTACTCTAATGTCAACAATTCAGCGTTGGCGCCTGCAGATTGTAATGCTGCAGAGCAGCTGTTCGAGGATCTCGGCATAGATCTCAGCATGAACAACTATGAGGACCAATCAGACCCTTACTATGTTGCGGACTGGGATACTGAAAGTGATGAAGATGCTGACTTTTCTTATCTTTCGTGCAGTACTTTAAGATTGTATGTTACCATCAACTATCACTTCTCTTCACTAACAGGATTAGGCACACAGTAGATGATCGTAATCGCCATGACCGCCTTCAGCTTGAAACAAATCATTGGGATGCTCAAATGCCCAGGCTTGTAGAAGCATACCTAGAGTATCGATTGCACGATTTGGGTGATGGCACTGTACAGCCTAGTGCGGTGGATACTGAGGACTTGGCAGATCCTCCCTCCGGTATTATGAGCGATGTCGAACTTATAGATATATTTAGTGAGCTTTAGAACTGGTACACCAAAATCTATTTACTGATCATGGATCCAGCCAGATGCAAGGCTACATTGATAGCTCAACCCCATCACTTGTTTCCGAATGAAAATCTTATCTTCCATGGATACCTTGGCAGCTCACTGGTCAATCCTAACGTCGCAATCTCTATTTGTAGTTTTGCTGTTTTTTGACAACTACACTGCACTTGTCCCTGCTTCTCTCTGCAAGTGCTATGCAAAGTTTTGTGTCATCTTCACAATGTAAGCATAGTTTGTATTTTTTCCTCCTTCCACTGGCTAATATTGTGAAAGCTCCCTTACCGACCGTATCTATTTCGGCAACTGTCTCAAGCATATGATGTGTATCTTGAGCTTTTATATCAAGTTGATCGATGTCTGCAACAAATCTTGAAGCGAGACTCTCAGGAATGGAGACTGCGGGACAAATGTCCTGCCTGCTTCTACCACCTGAAAGATGAGCCAAAGCAAGCATTTGACTGGCTCATTTCAATTGATGGAAATAATAGTCTCAAACGATGGAACACATTGCTATATGGTATAGTTCCACAAGTGGATTGCCATATAGAGCAATCTAGCTATTGGATAAGCCATGAAAATGTTGACAAGTTTCAATATGAAATGAGGGCAACTCAAGTATGTACCATTCTCACTTTTCTAAAATCTGCTGACAATGTTATCAGACCACTGTACCATAGGTGGATACTCAGTCGCAACTACACAATGATGACTGGGAGGTGCCTTCAAATACTCCAAGTGGTTTTAACTGCATTGATCATTGGCACAACACTAGGGCAGATGGCCATAAGTGTTACGACCCTATTTTTCCTGAATTTATACACAGACATTTGACAAACTTAGAGACGTTTTAATATTTGCTTATATAATCACTTATGTAATCAGGGTTATTCCCAGGGGAATCCTCTCTTATGCCATTCACATGGACACTTCTTTTATATATCCATATGGGGCTAGATCACCTCATGGCATGCTCCTTTTCTTCTCTTCCATTTCTATGCTTCTAGAACGCCTCATGCTTATGCTTCTCTTCTTTATGATAGAACCACACCTCATGTTTACCTCATGTTTCTTCTCTCTGACTCATAGACAGTTATTTACGCCATTGGCTGATCTATAGATACGGACCAAACATGTACATACAGTAGAGTAGTATATAAACCCCCAGGATGACGGAACTGGCTCCCCAGTTCTGAAGTCTTGGAGTTCTCCCTCTAAGCAAAGTCCCCTCTCCCCTAAAGGGTTGCTAAGTCGTTGCAACCAACACTATATATCTCAAAGACTTTGTCTACTATTATTTGGGCATTGATTGAGGTGTTTCAATAAGAATGTTTTTAGTGCCTTTAAGGAGATGGGCATCTTCTTGGTGAGCTGCTGGCACCAATTTGTGCTTCTTGCATATGACATGATCAAAAGTGGTGAGCTGTAAGTGTCCTGTCATAATCTTCTGCTTCTACTAATGTTTTCAGGGCAAAATATCCCCTTGCGATTGTTGACTGCCTTCTGTCAACATATGGACATAATGGTGCCTGTGCATACGATATCGGCTGTGTGTTTTTAAAAACAGTTAGCATGAGCTGCATAGGACCAAAAGTGGCTGAGCTATGCTTGCAGTTTATGGTTGGTGCCTTCCATGGATATGTGCACAATCATTTATGCCAGTTGAACTGGCATCCCTTATACATTGAAGGTGCAGGCAACATGGAAGGGGAAGGTTGCAAGCACGTATTTTTGGCATCCAACCAACTAGCTTGGAGCATATGCCACGCCACTCAGTTTCATTGGCACCAAGCGATTGAGGAACATTTTGCTTTCTGGAACCAGGACAAATACGAAGCACTTAATGCATGTTTCTTTAGCCCTTGCTCCCTGCTAACTTTACTACAATACATATATAGCATGTTTTATTCATAATCACTATCAGAAAGCCACTGTCATGGTTCGCACACTGAGTAGTGAACTCCAGATACTCAAAGAAGAATTGCATCTTAGTGACGATGATTTTCTGCACTTGCTTGCCAAAGAGTGAGCATATATTTTATCTGC
This sequence comes from Austroboletus rostrupii, assembly GCA_038089255.1. Classification (NCBI taxonomy): domain Eukaryota; kingdom Fungi; phylum Basidiomycota; class Agaricomycetes; order Boletales; family Boletaceae; genus Austroboletus; species Austroboletus rostrupii. The sequence continues at coordinate 11,704 of JBBPKM010000263.1, forward strand.
CAAGAATACTACTCCTGAAGATGCAATCAAGATATGCTTTGTACAAGCATTGGATGCTCTGGAAGAGAAGAGGTAGGCCTTGGTCTTTCCAGTACCATTTCACTCATGTCAAATATCTAGGGCTGAGTGGGCAAGTGCACATGAAGCCCACAATGGTGTGTTAACTGGGGTCATCAATAATACCACCAGTTGCACTCTTGCATCTGTAATCAATTGTGCACGCATCCGTATGGATCTTGCTTATATCAAGTTGCAACACACCAAAGCACTCATTGCACATCTTCAAGGACAGCTTGACCTTGAGTCAAGCTAGGAGCTTAGCAGCATGGAGTATAAAGTTATCAAAGAAAAGGTGACTATGAGTAGATATCATGATGCATTAGGTGAACTTGAACAGCTTGTCATTATGCAACTATTTGAGCTTTCGAAGCTCTCCATATCCAACATGGGTTTGCTGCTCCCAGGTGCTTTTATAGTGATTTTACTATTGCAACTTGTAGGCTACAAGCTTCAGCAGCAGATCAGCAAAAGCCTGCAATGTAGGTCTGAAGCTATCTGGAAAGCCATTGCATAGTACAATGAACAAGCTGGTCTTTTGACCCCACCTTGCCCTGCCATCACATGGAAAAATATCATGCAATATACACTCCTGGGTGAATTTGATCTACTTCATCACACTAGCAATGATGTTCAAGACTGCATCTGGACTAGGCCAGCTGTGCGTGAGGCTACAGCTAAGTTTTTCAAACTATGTCATGCCAAAGAAGAGATTGATCAGCTAGATGTTGAAATTCAATGGCTATGTACAGCAATACATGATGAGGAGAAGGAAATATCTGAAGTTGTTATCAAGCTCTGCCAATCATGTCCAGAGTTAGCACATGAACTAACATGCCATCACCAGAAGTGCACAGCAGTTAATGCACTTTATATCTATCATTTGGATCAAATCGAAAAGAAATTCCAAGTGCCTAGGGCAGGGAAGATTGGAATACGTGTCGACATATCTGGTTATGCTGCTGATGTCAAAAATATTCCGCTTGCAGATCCTACTGGCATGTGGTCTGGGCCTGTTGACAATGATGATGAGGATATGCCACTGGCGAATGCTTTGGGGCCTATAGATGAAGATTAGAATATGCTGCATGTGCCACGCATAGAGATGGATACCTTGGAGAAACAGCAAGAGCATATAGGTAATTTTCTATTTTTTAGTCTACTGCTGAAGCTTGACTAGCTGTGGAGCATGCTGCTTTCAATGAACTGTATAGGATGTATATCAACGATCCAGGTGATGATGAGCTTGTGGATACAGAGGAGAATACAGCAGGCACTCAAGAGATGGCTGATTTTTTGAATAATATAGTAGATTGATGTCTAATGCTACTGAATGTATGTGCTGTTCAGCTGCTAAGTTGAAATGATTGACAACTTGTTTGTGGATTGCAAGCTAATTGATCATGATCTATCCAATAATGACAGCTTCCATACACCAAATCACTTCAGCAGTGCTCATAAATAATATTTCACAGCAATATCAAAGTACATGGAGTTGGAAGCAGTTTTCCTAATGAGGATGTATGCCATCAAATGCAAGGAATTTCTCATTGGCAGAATGTGAGTCTTGCTACCTATCTCTGAGTTCAGCAATATTAATATAGTACGTACTCAAGCATATGCTGCTGGTTTGTCGCCATACTTGCACAAAGCCACTACTATGATATCTTCATCCATCACTGATTCTGGGGCCCATCCCTTTGACACATAGAACAAATTTACCGCCATTTCAATGGCCAGTCTCTTTTCATCACGTTTTGCTCAAGGTCACAACAGTGATGAGCGTCAAGCAGCCATTTGAGCAATTCTTCATCATGGTGTTCACAATGATGGTGCTCATTACCACACTAAACACCTAGGTGGCCTTCACCCAGCATATATTCTGTTCAATCCTTCCAAGAAAACTGACCACAAGGTGCTCAATATGTTGGAGATAGTTAAGGCATCTGTCCAGGATATCTATGATGTAGTAATGTATTCATTCATGTCTAACAGTCATAATTCATGCTATCTTGTAGATTACTATGCAAGACCATTTGGATGGTGGTATCTCTCTTCTCATCCAGTGTCCTGGCTTCAACTATGGATCCAACCTAACGCCAGACAAAGTCACACTCAACCTGTATATCACACCTCGAGAGCTCATCCACAATGAGCATGTCAGTGGTGATACTGCTATGTTAGCTCAAGCCTTCTGTCAAGAATTTGCCATTCCACATCTTCAGTGCTTTATGGACCATTGCTGCATTGACTCAATTAAGCCTCCAAAACCATGGTGTGAGTGTTCGTCAGAGTCAGATATAGGCAGATCTCTGATTTTCTCTTAGTACTTGCTAAACCCATCACTATTGAGGGGCCCGTTCATCTTCCTGCATTTTCGAGCCACTTTGGTTTGCGCATCCAATGCATGGCACTGCCAGCAAATACCACATGTGATATGACTATCAGTGGTGAGTGATGGTATGCAGTCCTTGTCACCATCTATAGTGATCTGTTCAGCCTCTGTGGCAATCCAGGCAGCCTCAGGACTTGTGACTAAAGCCACAACTAATGCAAAGATTCCAGTGGCTGATGTACCATCTGTATGCAACTGTGCAATCTGAAAGCCTTGCCCTGCAGACACCTTTCTCATTCCACTGGAACGAAAATTTTCAGGTTCTATTCCCCTTATTTTCCCATCTGAAGTATGCAATCCCGGCCCAACCTTGATAAGTATTGGACCAAACACAGATGCTGTTTTGGATATGTTCCATCTTGGTGATCACTTACTCCCTAATTTGCATATTTTGGTTAGAACAATACATGACCACTGTTGGCCAGTGGTTTTGACAATGGCACCATGGAATTTGATGCCAGAAGTGGCATCCTACTTGGCAAGTACACTCATGGATGACTTGGAAGTCAGAGCCGCCACAGCTAAACCAACTGTAAGTTTTTTTTTCCTCTATGTAATATTTTAGTGCTCAAGTATATTATAGAGATATTTTGCCACAGTATTTGCAATAATCAGTTTATTTCTTCAGTTCATTGGTGTCATGACCCTGCTGTTTGGCCTTTACATCTTTATTTTTATGTTCAGTCACTAAACTCTTGTGCTATGCTTTGTTTTCCATTAAATAGTCAGAAATTTGAACTCTTGTCTCTATATTTTTTGTTCGCTCTGAAATGGCCTGTGTTTCTCACTATATGATCTCAAAGGAAGGCAGTCACTGCACTCAGCCAATGCTGCACACTTGCACCAAGGTTACCATGAGCAAAGAAGCATGTATTGCACTAAGGCAGCATAGCCATAGGAAGACTGAACGTTTCAAGCATGACATCTCCTTGGCACAATATATGATGGCAGAGATCATGAAAACCCTTGCTGGCAATCACAACAGGAGCATCCGCCACATCAAGAACCATCTTCACTTTGGTCATCTCAAGATGAGTCTTAGATGCCAAAAGATCAACTCCTGGAATGCATTCTGCTGGAACAAGAGGCACAAACAATATGAGTTGGCACCAAATAAATCAACCAAGGAAGGTATGCATTATTTTTTTTTTCGCTCATTAATCAATGCCATCGTTCACATATTGTATTAGATGGTAGGGCTAAGTTGCCACATATTGTGAAGGAGAATCAAGCTGAGTACCAGATGCTCACTGTGGAACAAAAAAAGCAGCTTGTCAACAATTTTGCTGCTTTCTGCAAGACCAAGAAGATTGGGATGCGCATCTCAGAACAGTCTAATCTAAATGATGTCATGCAGACCTTGAAGGCCATTGAGAATGAGATATGCCCACATCACTTCTTTGTGAATATTGATGGCCTAATGTTTTACTTTTAGCTTGATAACCTGAGATGTCGCACTGGCATCAAAGCAATCTTATTGGCGACCCATGGAACAACTGACCTACCATTGCAAGGTGTTGCATACTCAACCGAGGGTATAGCTGACTTCATGGGCTCAACTCTGGATCTCGACACAGCAGATGTCATTGGCAAGATGGAAGGGTTTGCAGTATAGGGCGTCAAAGGTATGTAAAGCACAGTACAAATAATTTATAACCTCTTTGAGTCTGTAGGGGCAGCACAAAACCATGCTGCACACATTATTGACATATGTGGCCAGATTCAAAAAGAAATTACAGAGAAGCTCCATAAATGCATTTTAATTTCTTAACTGAATTGGAAGTTAACATATTTTAGATGCTATTACTAGAGGCCCAAAGGCATGGATGCATTGGGTACATTACTTCTGAAATGTGGTATTTCGCTACAAAGTTGCTATCAATGGTTGGCCCTCTGGTATCTCCTTCAAGTGTCTGAGTGATGCATGCAGTGGTATTGGTCAGCTGGAGATGTTGCTACACAAATGGGAACTAGGAATAACTCAGTGGAAGAAGCTAAGTGATGCTGAATTGACTGAGCTGCACCAGAAGAGGAATAAGCAGCTGGAAAGTGGAGAGATTAGAGAAGCTGCTCGTCATACACATTCAGATAAAGGAAAGAAGCATGCTAACTCCAACACAGCTGGCACTAGAAGTGGCAAAAAACACAAGAGTAACAAGATCATCAATGAGAGTGGTGACGAAACTGAAGATACTAGTGACCCCTGCTTCTTCGACTCCTGCTGCTAACTGTCAACAGAACCCAACACCCTGGATCATGAGAACAGTAGCATCAGAACATCTAACAATGGCACTGAGTCTAATAACTTGGGTGGTGATTCAAACTAGGGTTTTGATACAACTGTTGTTCACAATGAAGCTCATGAAATAGAGCTATAATATTGACCAGACTTAGAACATTTTGCTAAATGAATACATATCACTACATTACATATCATGGCAGGCAACAAGCTATGAATGTTTTGTCAGCAAGCACCTACCAAAATTATTAGGACTTAAGGCAAACCTGTGGAAACAATATAAATGAACAGAAATGAAAGCTTGCTTCTGGCACTCACTGGATATTGTTTAGTAGATATTTAATGGAGACAGCAGAGGTGCAGAGACTATTTAATGATATGAGTAACATTTAAAGAAAAGAAAGAGTTGACATACTTACTTTGGAATGACCGCCAACACTTGCTGAATGATGTTGGAAATAGTGGCAACAAGAAACAACAGATAGCATGGGCAACAGTGCAGGCACAAAAGCAAAGCCAGTACAATGATTAGTTTCAAGCTTTCAAGCTTAGGACAATCACGGCGATCATGATCATTTACTGTGTGCCTAATCCTGTTAGTGAAGAGAAGTGATAGTCAACAGTAACATACAATCTTAAAGTGCTCATCAAACAATAAGGAAAGTCAGCATCTTTGTCACTTTCAGTATCCGAGTCCACAACGTAGTAAGGGTCTGATTAGTCCTGATGGTTGTTCATGCCAAGATCTACACCAAGATCCTTGAACAGCTGCTCTGCAGCATTACAACTTGCAGGTGCTAGTACTGAATCGTTGACATCAGAGTAAAACATGTGAGAGAAAAAACCTAACATACCTCAAACATCCAGAGTATGCTGTTCCTTGAGCTTGTGGAGGCGCTCAGCTGG
>JBBPKM010000264.1:0-17299 GCA_038089255.1 Austroboletus rostrupii
GCGGAGCGTTGTCTGCGTGTGGCAAGTGCAAGCGGGTAAGGTATTGTTCGCGGGAGTGCCAGGTGAAAGATTGGAGGGCACACAAAAAGAACTGCGTTTCGTAGGGCGATTTCTTCTGTGTTTGGGCTTAAATAATTGGCTGTTGTACAGCTTGTAGAGACTTATAGTCCCCCGTTCGATCGTCCATGGGTAGTAGTCAAGCCCGACTCTGCCTGACAAAACTCACGAAACGATTCATCGACTTATCCGGTACTTAATCTTACATGACAAGAAAAGAAGAACATAGCCTCACGCAGTATGGGAACCCATCAATAAAGGTAGCGAAACCCCTTGCGACGGCGGATGGCTTCCTCGATCGTGATACCTTCCAACCTAGCCGCCTCTTCAATCCGCTCCTTTTCGGGTCCTTCCGTAAACTCCCGTTCTTCCCGTTCCATTCGTTTATTTTCCCGTATCAGCATCTGTCGTATGACTAGATATGTGCACGTGAATCTATACTCTGGCGAAAAACTTTAACTCTCGACTTACCAAAACACATCGAATACGAGACCAAGAGGCTACAGAGCGCGATGACCATCGACTGACGGTACCTTGGTCCCCAACTTTCCTTCCATATGTATGACCCTATTCTGAGGGAGTCGTTGAAGACATCAGACATTGTTTTTACGTTCTGAACGTACAAACGACAGACGCACAAATTTCCGAGGTTTGCTGTCCCATTGATCAAACCCATTGCTGCCGCTCTCTTCGCAGGGGGACGTGGAATACTACTCGAAGCCCAATTCAGCAGCAGCGCAGGACCTAGTCGACATGTTCCCAGAACTTCAGTGAGTCAGGTGGCACAACGAAATACGTACAACAAAAACCGGCTGTCATGAGGAAAATCGAAAAGTATCTTGCGCTAGTTTTCATAGTCGCCAAAGCAATGATGTATCCGAATACTGTCACCCACTCCCAACTTGCAATATGAAAAAAGCGTTCTCCCGTTCGGTCTATATGCAATGTCATCAGATCAGCTATCTTTAGATATAGGAAAGTACTTGCTGCAATGCCATGCGTTGATGATACAACATATCGAAGCAAACACCCATGGGGGTCTGCGATCACGGAAAGAAGGGAAGGAAGTTTACAAAATTGAAGGAGGGATTGTGTACATTGACATGCTCACGCAGAGATCAACAGTGTGATAGTTGTATTGTATCCGAGAGTTTCAGTCAACCTATGAAGGGCGTTTCAGGTATGTGATCACTATATCACAGTGCTCAGAGACTCACGTCGGGAAGAAGTTGATAAAACTCAGTCCTAAGGAATTAAAACATCCAATCATCATAAAAATCCAGACCTTCACATCACGAATAGCGAGCTTAAGGCCGTCAAAAATCCTGCAGTCGATGGAACAAATGCAATGCGTCTTAGTTTTTATTGTGCAGAATATTACTCCTAAATTTAGACACATACGTTGCATTAGATGAATCTTTATCGGCTTCTCCTGTATCTTCTGCAAGTCTCACTTGAGCCAAGCGACGTTCCGCAGGAGACAGCCATCGGGTATTGTGGGGCTGCATTAATACATCAATAAATAAGATCTCAGAGTACCATTGACACCCACCAAGTCCGGAAGAAGCCAACTGAAACAGGAAGACGATCAATACCCCTTTCTAGCTGTACAAGACGAAATACGCACACGGAAAATAAACCAAGGAATATCGTGATGGGCCCCTATTTAATGTACATTGTCAACCATGCTGGCCAAAAGGCGCTAAGCCTTGAGGATTAAACAGCACCTCGATGTAGAATACCCTTGGAATTGTGGGGATGAGCACAGGAATCATGATCGAGTGCAACCACTCACCATCTCCATGCAGCAATGCCGAGTACTCCTTCCATTGTTCCCAAAATACCAGCCGCCATAAACTAGTGAAAATTAAATATCAAGCCTCCTGTGGGATAATCAAACTTACGCTTCCAAATGCATTGGATACCAGTAAACCAGCAAAGAAAATGGACGATCGCAACGACAGTTCCTATGAATATATATATATGTACATAAGGTAATATGGGTGAATCCGGCGAACCTACGTTCTTTGTGTACCATCTCGACATCAGGTACACCGACCCCGGATAAAAGGCTGCCTATGCAAATAAATGAACAAACGATAGCAATTATAATTGAAATATCATACCTCGAAAATTCCAAGGAAGATGCGACATACTAGTATTCCTGTAAAATTTCTCGTGGCCTAAAATCACATCTTAATAACATCAAAGTTTAAAGAGATGGGTAAGACTTACTCCAGTCGCGGCACTCGACAAACCCCAGGCCATAACGCAGAACCCGATGTAGAGCGATGGCCTTAATAGATTGACCGTGGTCAGTCGGTATGTGTAACAATTAAATACCATGGGTAATATATAACCTTGATATATAACCCAAGATCTGAGCAGAATTTCTCAGTTTTAGACTGCAACAAAAAAATTACCTAGACCTACCATGTTGGAAGGAATCTGGGTAGGAGAGTAAGACGCATATAGGATGGCAATGGTGGTTTCATACTCCACATCTTCGCCCCAGTCAAACACGGCGAATTCATGAATTATCTGCGATCAGACTCTTACCGGACAGGTTAAGGTCTGTCTCTAAACCCCGAAGTCTAGCAGCGGTGATAGCAACGCGCTGGAGACCCGAGAAGTATCTGAGCAACACGGTAAAACCAGGCCACTGGATCAACTTACATCAATATAATTCATCACATAGATGACCACTATAGTAGGCAGGAATCTTGTGTCGAGCTTACGTACTAGGTGGCGTTCCGCTGTCTTCCTGTTGTCCTCTTTCAGCAAGGCAAAGTCATCCAGCTTTTCTTCCCTCGCTAACGCATTCTCTACGAATGTATTAGAAGTTGTCTTGTGAAGTGACATTGCTAGGGCGCTGCAGAGAACAGGAAGGGGGGGAGGGGGCTTAACTGAGTTGTTACATTATAGCCCCTTCATATATTTGCAGTGAAATCACCCGAAACCCGCCCGGATCCAGAAACCGTCCTACGAAACAGCGTTATAAGAATGCTTGAAGTGTTCACTACGGCGTCGCCCCTTGATAATTGTGTCATATGGGCGGATATTGTCACGGTCGTTGTTATCCAGCAGTGACAGAATCCTCTGATCCCAAGCCGCGGTGAAACGCCTCGTGCACATGTTCATTTCAAAAAAAGAAATCATATTGCTGTCGAAAACGGGGATATGGAAACAGAGCGCATCAACCCCATGATGGTGCGAGCCCTAGCAAAGAATGACGGAGGGCATAAACACACACCGATTGCTAGAGACATCCATGTATGAGTGCGACGTGGTAGTTTCTCTCGTTCGATCGCCATAGGGCCCTTGCGTATCACTGATCACGCTGGTTAAAAGTGACGTTTCTCAAAATGACTGACCAGCAATAAAAGCGCATGCGTGAAAATGAAATGACGACGGATCATTGACGTAATACCATGCTAGTCAATAAGATACAGAAATTTGAAGTATACTCACGGTGTAAGACGTATTGACTACAAGCTTTGTTGAGTTCGACGCTGCAGACTCTTAGTACAGCCTTGGTTGACTCGGAGACGTAATCACGTAATCATGAATGCTTACATGGCAGATGTAGTGTTTCAATTCAGTTAAAGTGTTGAATCCTGCACCTTATGCATGGGACTCCATTTTGTCGCATAGTGCTGGCAAGAACAAGTCGAAATGCGAAATTATATCACAGTACACATGCACTGAGAACTTGAACTGTATACAGACCTCGGACTCACTGGTGGTCTTACTTCAAAGTTGTAAATTAGAGACCCCGGAAAGAATGCGCAGATATACTGCATACACGACACGGACATTAATGCAATAGGTACCGGAACTCCTTACGCTGGCGGATAACTCCATCTTTTGAGACGCCTTCCAATCTACTAGCCGCCTCCGCAAGTCGGACCTCGGACTCTACCCACCAAATTATAACTACTCTACCTGCAACTAACAACACTACCAGCCAACAGCTCGGAACCACCTCCTGGAGCTGTGGAAACGCAACCAGACGAAGAAAACCCGTGTGCTCAACCTGACCGAAACTCCATACGGCACTTCAGAACAAATACCACGCCGCTGAGGGCTAATCTCCGCACTCTTCCGATTCGTCTCCGCCCCCTTATCCGCGCCGTCACTCTTCCGCATCGGCGAAGAGACACACTATGAAACCGCGCAGCCGAAACAGTCAAGACTCCGTTGATGTGGCGTTCAGACGTCTAAATCTGCCTGCGGAAACGCGGGGCCAAGGGGACGGGGCATTCGTGGAACCAGGGTTTATGAAGGGGGCCGGGGGGCCTGATAGATATTAGCCAAGTTCGGTATCCCGACAGCAGAACTTAGAGCGGAGAGGCATGGGTCAAAGCAGTGTTTGAATTTCATGCGGGCGCTGAGCTCGAGATGTTACACAAAATCACAATGCTTCTCATCTTATCCTTCAGACGATCGCCCCAGGACGAAAACTAGTGAAAATGCCGGTACGCTTTTCTGCGTCTCAGAGCTTCGTCGAACGTAATGCCCTCTAGCTCGGCAGCCTGCTCGATCCGCTCCCGCTCGGGTCCATGCATTAAATCCTTCAAGTCTTCGCTTTCCAATCGCTTGTTCTCTCGCACGAGCAATACCCGAACGACTAGATCACGATCAATATGGAGCGTGTGCAAAGGAAACGCGGAAGACAAACCGAAGCTCAATACACCTGCCAGCGTGAGTGCAGAGAGGCCAATGAGCATTGATGGGTGATACTTGGGGCCCCATTTTGCCTTCCAGATGTACGAACCTATACTAATAGAGACATAATCCCCCCTGGTCAGATGCGCGCACGCCATGACTCTGATAATTCTCGTACAGGTTTCCCACGTTTCCGAGCCCGTTGGCAAGGCCAATCGCTGCTGATCTTTTCGCTCTTGGTCGAGGCACGGCATCAATTAGCCATACCAAGGTCAGCGTAAAGCCTACCAGATCGTTCATGCGCGCGGATCAAGTCAGGCAGGGTAACCCGAATAGTAGAAAAACTCACCACTGAATCCGGACGCCAAGAGGAACAACGAAAGATATCTCGCCCCCTTGTGCATCGTAGAAAGAGAAATAATGTATCCAACTATGGCGGTCGCCCACCAAAAGACTTGGTGGTAGAATCGTTCCCCTGTGGCATCTGAAAATAGGGTGTTTATTGACCCAAATTCAATACTTTAGGTTGCCTACCAGAATGTCGCGCATTGAGGTACGTTACAATTGCTGCAAAAATCCACGGTGGGCTGATCACAACACGGTAGTCAGTTAAAGAAAGAGACCATGTTACTGTACGCACGCTACCATTAGCAAAGTGACCGTCGTCGAGTAACCAAGAGTAGCAGTTAAGCTGGACAAAAAAAATTACAGCCAATTTCAAAGTCTCGTGCGGGAAACACCCACGTCGGGAAAAAGCTAACGAAGCTAAGCCCTGTCTGCTCGGCACAACTGATGACCATGAACAGCAGTACCTTGGGGTCCATGATTGCCCACTTCAGGCCCTCAAAGAATCTGCCAAAGAACTTAGTGTTCGGAACCTCATGAAGATATGAGTTGCATACGAGACATGCTTGGGATCCTCGTCAGCTTCACCGGCATCTTCCGCAAGCCGAGCTTGTGCCAGATGTCTCTCCTCTGGGCTTAACCAGTTGGTGCTATTCGGCTACCGGAGTGGAGTGGAAAGTTGATGAAAAATATGCTGTCCAGAATCAAAAACGCACATAATCCGGAAGTAGCGCCCTAGACGTTTCGTTGAGTCAAATACATTTGAAAAAATGACATGCAAACGTACATAGCCACGAGGCCAACGAATATGGTTATTGCACCATCGATATAGAACAGCCTGCATTTGAAGCGGGTGACGATTTCAACATGTTTTCCACAAGCTGTGGATGATCTCACCATCTCCAAGCTGCGATACCCAACACCTTATGCATGTGTCCAAGGATACCCGCTGCCATCAACTACATCATCAAGGAGTAAGAAGTAGGGTAAGGACAGAAATGGAGAGGCGCACACTACCAAAGGCATTGGAGATAAGCAATCCTGCGTGGAGAATAGCAGATCGCGCAGCCAATTCCTAAAATAAGCGAGTAGGGAAGGATCGGTCGCAATCAGCGCACAGACCGAGATAGTTGTAATACCAACTTTTCGTGTATACCATCGCGAAAAAAGATAAATGGCGCCGGGGTAAAATACAGCCTGAGACAGCCCAGATCAGCTTTGCTATCGAGGTCCTACTTTTCCGCTGTCATACCTCGGGGAGTCCAAGGAAAAGACGGCAGACTAAAATTTGAGCAAAGTTATGGGTGCAACCAGTTAGGATAGTCGTTAGACCCCAAAGAATAACACAGCCAGCCATATAAATAGCAGGTCTAAGTGAGATCTGTGAGGTTTTCCAACTGGAAAGAGGGTGCAGATATAAATCTCACCTGGAAACACGGTTGAGGGCCTTATATTTCAAAATAGTTTCAGTCACTGTCGTACAGCAAGACTGAAGCACTTACCATGTTCGTTGGAATCTGCGCTGGGCAATATAATACATTGAGGATAGCAATAGTTGTATCGTACTGGACATCTGTACTCTGGTGAGACGCCAGTTATTCAAATGTCTACAGAAGCATACCGGATAGATGCAAATCTTTTTGAAGACCCTTGAGCCTAGCAGATGACAGCGCAATGCGCTGTAATACGCGCAGAGGTCAGGGCCAACATATTAGACGCCTGTAAGTTCTACCACAAACACAACGCACGTCAATGTGGTTCATAAAAAAAATGATGGCGACAATGGGTAACAGTCGAAAGTCGAGCTTCCGGAGGAGTCGTTTCTCAGCGGCCAGTCGTTCGTCTGCCGACACTGTATCTTCTTTGTCTTTCATGTTGGCGAGCGAAGTTCAAGGCGTGCGCGTAAGCGGGAGAAACTTTACCGCTCTTCGGTTGCCATTATCTGATAAGTAATGCTTTTTATCAGGAACCCGCCACGTTTATTTTGGGGCATGGCAGTGCAAGTTACAATGTTCCACGTGGTAGGTGGGAGGTTTAACGCATGACCCGTGCACACCATTGAAGGTGGCCGTTGCGATCTGAGTTTGCGTCAAAAATCCAGAACTCATGTCAGGCACCAGAGTAGAGACCAGTATTAAATTTCGAACGAAGGATAGCCGAATAAAGCCTCACCTCGTTGTCTACCCTATTGAATATCTGTCCACATTCATGAAGAATTCTATCATACTCAACTTGTGCATATCGTAGTGAATTAAATTAAGCCATGGGAAACAATGATCCATCATTCCTGGCCACACGATGAGGCCCAAGTGAACCTGCACCTTAATTCCGCATGATCTTTTCGGACACGGTACTGACACCATTCCCACCATTCCCGTCGGCCCTATGAATCGTTGTACTTCGCCGTTGCTATACCCATGGCTCCGTGGATATCTGTTCTCGAGTCACCGGTTGCTTAGTTCCCGCTTCTGCACCTACCCGTCGTACTCAGGCATCGTCAAATGTGTTCGATTAGCGAATCCGGCCATTTTGGCGACCATCCCCAAAGTAGACCACCAAAATGGTACAAGGCCTCCGTCGGTTCCATTTGGAATCACTCTACCGCCACAATGGATGTCTTCCATCATACATCTTGGAGCAATTTTTATGATAAGCTGCGATAAAATCCAATATCAATTTTCACACGTATGGTGCCTTGCATGTTGTCATAATATCTAACTGACAAGGTTAGCCACCAAAGTTGGATCGCCAAAAACACTAATAGTTATCGTTAGTGTCGATGCTCCTCCGTCATATATTTGCGAAGTAGCTGTACATAAGATAACTCAGAAGGAATGTATCACTCAATAAACATCAACCGCATATGGCATGCCGACTAATCGGTAAACCGGTCGCGATCATAACCGGTTCTTCAAACACCCTAGGTTTCTTGTGATTCCTGACACAGCACCATTCTGATGAGGGACCTTCCGATCAAATTTCCATAGATTTTGACCTAGTACAAATAGCGAATACCTCTTCTCCGCCTCACTGCCTCGTCAAACGTGATGCCCTCCAGCTTAGCAGCTTCTTCGATCCGTTCTTGTTCAGGGCCACACACCAAATTTAGCTCCGCTTGTTCCATACGTTTGTTCTCCCGAACGAGCAGCATACGTATGACTAGGGCACAAGCTCCGTGTCAACACGTGAGTCATGATAGCATCCGAGTTCTGTACGTACCGAAACTGAGTAAACTTGCAAGCGCGAGCGCACAGAGCCCAATGATCATCGACGGGTGGTATCCTGGGCCCCAACTCGCTTTCCAGATGTAGGAACCCATACTACAGAACACAATGTGTGTCACCTTCAGGAATGAGTCCTTAACGACGTACATATTTCCCAAATTTCCGAACCCATTCACGAGGGCGATCGCTGCTGACCTTTTGGCGGGCGGGCGAAGAACGGTATTGGAAAGCCATACCACTGTCATCGCAAATGCTATCATGAAAAAGTATCAGAAAGTATTAACTTGGCCATTGCACTTGTCCGAACCTGCACAGCCAGACGTCATGAGAAATATCGAGAAATATCTGCCGGCGGTCGTCATGGTCGATAAAGAAATTATGTAGGCAATCATGACCGTCCACATCCAAGCGGCTTGGTGGAAGAATCGCTCGCCTGTGATATCTATTCACTTCTTAACTTGGATCACTTAACGAAAAAGGGGCCAAATCGCCTACCAGCATGTCGTGCATTGATGACGGTTACAATTGCTGCGAAGACCCAAGGCGGGCTGGCCGAGGACAGGCATTAAATTCCAGTGGTGTGTAGCGCAATGGTATAGTACGTACGCTGCCAGAAGCAAGGTGTCCGTCGTCGAGTAGCCGAGAGTCGCAGTCAATCTAAATAAACGTCATTCGCTGATCTATCATTAGCGAACGAGGCGAAACACTGACGTTGGGAAAAAGTTCACGAAACTAAGTCCCAGATCTAAGGCACAACACATAATCATGAAAACGAGTACTATGGGGTCTATCAGTGCCAACTTCAGGCCTTCGAAGATTCTAAAACAAATAAACATAGGCAACAGGAAAATAAGGGCGACAAACGAGGCATGTTCAGAATCCATATCGGCTTCACCAGCATCCTCTGCAAGCCGGAGCTGTGCCAAACGTCTCTCCGCAGGACTTAACCATCTGGTGTTGTTAGGCTACCGGAACAGATGAGCTTTCCAAAGTTTGATCATCGGGGATCAAACGTACGTGATCAGGAAGTAGCCACCTATTATGGGAAGATTGAATAAACAGAAGCGAACGGGAATCACGAACGTACGTGGCTAGAAAACCGATGGCTATAGTTATTGATCCTTCGATATAAAAAAGCCTGCGTTCGACGTTAGATATTGCGCCTTCCAGTTTCCCACCTTACCATCTCCATGCTGCAACGCCCATTACTCCATCCATGTTTCCAAGAATACCTGCAGCCCACAACTACGAATAACCAAGATCTCAGCCACAGCCACAGAAGAAAAAAATAGAAAAGACTCACACTTCCGAAAGCGTTGGACATAAGCAACCCCGCAAGGAGGATAGCATTTCGAATAGCTAGTTCCTGCGGAAAGGATCAGCCTTAATGTCACAATGCAACTAGAGTAACTCAGACTTTTCGTGTGTACCATCTGGATAAAAGGTAGACCGCACCAGGGTAAAATGCAGACTAACATGGAAAATCAACCATCTTTATTCTGATGCAAGTAATCTGAAACATTACTTGCCTCTGGCAATCCAATGAAAAGACGACAGGCAAGGATACCAGCATAGTCATGTGTGACACCTGTTAGGGCACTTGTCAGTCCCCACAGTATGCAACAAGTGCCAATGTAGAAAGCGGGCCTGAAAAGCTAATGTCTAACCATCATGGCGTATTAATGCGGACATACGACTGACCTCGAAACATAGTTAAGCGCCTTATCTCGATGTCATTTACTACGCAAGGCAGAGGTGCTAAACTACATACCACATTAGAAGGGACTTGTGCCGGGCAATATGACACGAACAAGATTGCTATCACTGTTTCATATTGAACATCTGTTTTGTTGTTAAGTTGCTGAAACTCTCAAACGAGTAAAAACAGACCGGACAAGCCCAGGTCGGCCTGTAATCCATTTAAGCGAGCAGATGCGACTGCGCTACGCTGCAATAACCAAGGCATGGGTAAGAAATTCGGAATATAAGCACACTCATACATCAATGTAGTTCATTATGTAGATTGCAATGACGGTGGGCAACAAACGAAGATCTAGCTTTCGAACGAGTTTTCTTTCTGCAGATTGACGTGCTTCTGCATGGTGGCGGTTCGTGGTGATCGTGTCGCGTTCGCATGGCTCGCATTTCGTCACCGCGTCTGTAGGCATGATGCAAGTGAAAGAAAGAGGTAGGCAGACCAGTTGAAGAAGGGCCAGCGTTTAATCACGGTGGAGTGCAAGGGGCAATAAGTATTCGGAGAGGAACTCATCTTGTTTGTATTCTTAATGAAGTAGCTAACGAGAAATTTCTCAGACTAGAGCGCAACAATTTCAAGCCCCGCGTGTTAGTTAGAAAGCGGACTGCTCGATGGAGAAACAAAATCCCCTACAATAATTTCGGTAGTCAGGCCTTTGGCACATTGAATAAAATATAAATAATTATCACTGTCCACATAATTATAATGTGGACAGAGCTTGTCTAGATGCTATACGAAGTCAAACGGGGCCAATCGATGCAGAAATGAGCGAGATAGCTGAAGACCTGTTGTCACAGTTGTCACTGTGTCACAATTTTGAGCTGAGCTTTCTGAGTTTAAATGCGCCGCCGGTGATTTGGTTAGTGGGTCCTGAAGGCCTGACTGGTCTCGGACTCCTGACTATTTTGCGGAAGCAATGCTGCATCTCAAGTGAGTGCTGGTACTCGTCGACATCCCCCACTATCCCACTTGTCACACACCCGCGAAACTTCAGTAATCCGTACATAATCTCATTGCTGACTTGATTCTACTGTGCCGAGCGGATTAGACATTTGTGACGACATAGTACAACTGGTAGTGTCGATAAGATCTAGAAATGGAAAGGTCGCACACTTACATGAATCACTCCCCACGGCTGCGTTTCTCTTTAGGCCTTCAGGCCTCAGGGGGAGGAGGGGGAGGGAGTGGCATACCAGCTGGTCGACCCGGTGAATAAAATTGGAGACCCGATTAGATGATCTTACACATGGAGTGGTGGACCGATGTATCGGTGGTGGTGGATGTCCTGTTCACCGATGAGGTATTGTTAGAGCGACTTGTCGTGCTATGGTTACTGTTGTCCGTATATGTCTGGTTCCCCGCTACGTCGACGAAGGTGCCATGAGAGGCATTGACATTGGTCGCTCCTGCAAAGAAAGGCATCGTGGAAGTCGATCGAATGCCTGTGCTGCGTGAGAATAAATAAACACAAATATAAATACCGGCGCCTCCAGGACCACAGCCCGGCGGATAACTCAGCAGGCGACCACCACCTTCACCATGGGAAGAATGTCCACTCAAAGACGGCCTCGGGGTAGGCCACTCCCCAACACTCCCATACATCCTTTAACTGCCACCAAGCAGTCATGCGTCCTTGTCCCACACAGAAAACTGCGGCGCAGGCAATATTACTTCAAATGCGAGCATAGACGACTTGTATTTGCGGCCCATCGCGAGAAACGCCTGCGATGGCTTGAAACGGCCCGTGACACTCAACGGGTTATCCTTACTGATGGAAAGTATACCGCACAGAGGTTCTCTGCTTACTCGTCTGTCGTTTCATCACCATTCGAGTATGCAGCCCCAGTAACTACGGTGAATCCTCAAGGGCTTACACATCCCAATGTGGTGAACACGTTTTATGACATCGCCCCTCAGATCGTGATCAGCCAGCAGGGGACCACGTTTTACCCACATTGCTCTCCTGATCTCGTTGACTGGCGCGGGTATAGGACGGGCCCATCCCCTTTCAAATCAGGCACGATCCGATTTCTACCGAGGTCGACTCTTACTGCCGCAAGACACTTGGTTGTTGAAAATCCTCGCATGACTAGACAACATCCCAATTCACTTCCTACGTCCTCGGTGGGCGTCCTATCGTTTGCTTCTGCCAAGCGCCCAGGTGGTGGCTTTCTGCGCGGTGGTGATGAACAAGAAGAAACCCTTGCAAGATCGACATCACTTGTAGCTAGCTTACGATCAGCGCAAGCCAAGAAGTTTTACAGGACCCATAGGAATTTTTTACATGCTGATGGGGCTGGTTTGCTCGATCATTCCATGGTGTATAGCCCCGGTGTTGTCGCCTTTCGCAGAGATGATGATGACGATGTCGATGCTGATCTTGCACCTTCGGGTTCCAGCTCCACTATCGCACCCTATCTCATCAATGTGGTGTCAAGTGCACCTGTCAATGCCGCTGCTATTCGTCAAAATTACACCATTACCACTTCCGATGCGCATGTATTTGAGGAGGGAATCCGAAAGACAATGCGAGATCGCATGGCGCGCGCGTTACGTATTTTCCAGATTCGTGGCGATCGTATGCTTGTTCTCGGTGCATTTGGATGTGGCTCTAGCCAAAATAGTGTCGAGATGGTGGCGGAATTGTGGGCAGAACTATTGCTCTGCGGAACGCTGGAAGGAAGAGAAGTTGGTAAAAAGGAAATGTGGCCAGCTCGGTTCAAGGGAGTCTTCGAAGAGATTATTTTTGCAGTGCCTGGTAAACTTTTTGCGCCTTTTAAGAGCGCGTTTGAGATGAAGGTTCTGGAAATGGAGGTGATGTTAGCAGCGAGTGAGTGGTTAAACGAGGGGAGATAGTTATTATCTTGTAGTTCTTTTCTTTTTATGAATGGATATCAATTATTTTCGTATGCTCACGTTGATTGGCTATTTTTTTTCCCCTTCTTGACTAATTTCTGAAGTACTTACCTTCATGTTTGGTACAACTGTAATTCTACATCCATGTTGAGGGCTACCGTAAAACTGTGTTGCTAGAGAGTGCTGACTGAAGAGAAGAAGGTGAACCAATCATGTGCTAGCACTTGTGATCATCTAAACTCTGGTATGACGTCTTGTTCCGATCCTGACAGCAAAAAATCCCTCAAGTTCGCCAGTGCACGTAACTCTCTTTTCTTCTGCGTATCTTGCGATTGGGCTCCAACATGCGGCAACAGCGTGTTTTGTGAGTACTCCAACAATTGAGGGTTAACCCGTGGCTCGTCTGGAAATGCGTCCAGGCCCACGGCACTCAACTAGTACAACGCAACCTCAGCCTAAGGTAAGAGGTGACGTGACGACAAACGTACCTGTCCGTCTTCCAGCGCCCGGACGACGGCCTCCTCATCCAGGACTTTTCCCCGTGCCGTATTGATGATGATGCTCCCGCGCTTCATCGCCCTGATCTCCCGCTCGCCCACGAGACCCTCGGTCTCCTTGTTCAACGGTACATGTACGCTCAGGACGTCCGCTTCCCTGCAAAGTGCCTCGACGCTGTCGACATAGGCACACCAATCCGGCGCATCCATTCGTCTATGCCGATTATAATAGACAACGCGCATTGGAAAGGCGTGCACGAGGTTTGCCAGGCGAAAGCCAATTTCGCCCATGCCGAGGATCCCAAGCGTGCGTCCGGTAAGATCGTGCGAATCCGACATGTCGATATCCCATCCACCCGCCCGGAGGGTGCGTTCTGCCTTGGAAAAGTGGCGGAGCGTAGAGATGATGAGGTAGAGTGCTGTCGTGGCGGTGGCATCGGATGTCACGAAGGGAGTGTTGGAGACGCGGATGCCTTGAAGAACGAGGAGTCGTCAGTGCACCGGATGCTTCAGCCCTGATCGGTATCGAGGATTACTCGAGCGCACCTTTCTTTTTGCACGCATTCACATCGATGTCGTCATATCCTACACCATTGAGTGCGATCCATTTCATGCTGGATGGAAGCCCCAGGACGAGCGCGCGATCGAATATCCACTTGTGCGTCTGGATGAAGTTGCGCTGGTACCACCCAACGGTGCCCTCGTAGGGTCCACCAGGCTGGAATCGTGCGAGAAACTCAGCCAGGTCTGGCGTATCTTCCACCACCTCCGTGAACAGATATCGGGAATATGTCACGTTTCACTGATTGGATGGACGCACGACGACTTTAGCAATCCCATCAAACAGTCTCTGTAAGTCCCCACAAGTCCATTGGAGCTTGTCTATAAATGATCAGTGTCGACCAATGATGATCACGCTTTTGGTCCATAGCCGAATCTCACCACAAATCAAAATCTTTGGTAGTGTCGTCATCTCTTTGAGCGAAGCGAAATATCTGGCCAGGGCGGGGGGGTAATTAGGCCAATTCTTCAGTTATCGACCCGTTGGTTAAGTTCCCAGATAGGCGGAATATGCCGAGCTGAACTATTTATATTGAATGATGCCCATAGGGTATGCATATTTTTCAGGATACCTGCCTGCAAAGTGAGGCCAAAGCAAGTGAAACATGCCAATTGACTGTTTAAATGGCATAGCAATACTCATGAACGGCGACCAATGCCGTCGGGCAGGTAGGAGGCAAAGTGATAGGCTGCAAGAGAGCCCACACTCTATGCACAGGAGTCGACGAGAGGGAACTAGGACGAGAGGGAATGGTCATTTGTATGAAATCAAGCGGACCGAGCATCGAGCTTGATGGGTAGTTAAACTCCCATTAGCTGAGAGCCTGCAGACTGCTACTATAACCGCTGATATAGGAGGTGACGAGCCTATAGGATACGCGTCAGAAAAAGCAGCAAGCTCAGCTGGGACACACAAAAGGTTAATCCACACAAGGAGGTTCCCAAGTATAAGTTCTGGTTCCGTGGCGACATTTCCATTTCCCGCACGCTTGCCAATGGTTTTCGGACTCTTCGATTCAACAATTTCAGCGAGTGCTTGGGCGCAATACCGATGTTGGTTTGATTTGATCATTTGTGTAAGTCTGTACACATGCACAAAGTTCCACTCGCGAAGAAACCCTCGAAGGAACATGTTCCAAGTTCTGACGAGACAACATGTTATCCAGTTGACTCTTTGTTTGACCCAACGCCCACTGGATGGCGTTCGCCAACATTATATGGAGTATGTCGGCGGGGGCATTCAACATAGCCTTGTCGAGATCGCCTGCATAGCTCGAAGTGGGCGTACCCAGGGCCATCCACAATTGGTTGACTGCATATGTTATTACAATTATCGCTCTTTGATATTTGTGCCAAATACTCGTTCCTAGATCAACGCGAACTCGGTACTTGGTCCATACTCCACTCCACACCTGATCGTCCCGCATTGCACAAGGCATAACTGCCACATGGATCAAGCTGCTACGCAACATCTGCCCTACTCTGCTCTTTCGAAACCCCCTATTCACAAGATGAGTATTCGTGTCATGGTACCAACGTCTATGACTATACACGATACAAATGGTGCTCGGTGCATTCATTTTAACTCTGGTACGAGGTCTTTTCCCGATCCGGTCAGCAAGAAATCCCTTAAGTTCGTCAACGCGCGTATCTCCATCTTTTTCTCTGCATCCTGCGATTGGGACCCCACATGCGGCAACAGTACATTCTGCGGGAAGGCGAGTAATCGAGGATTGAGCCTCGGTTCGTCTGGATATACGTCCAGACCCACAGCAGACAACTAGTATCATTCGTTCACGAACCCCACGTTCAGACACGTCAGCAGACTTGTATCCCCGGGAGGACACGCCGAACGCACCTGTCCGTCATCCAACGCCCGAATAACTCCCTCCTCGTCCAGGACTTTCCCCCGCGCCGTATTGACGATGATGCTCCCGCGCTTCATCACCCTGATCTCCCGCTCGCCAACGAGACCCTCGGTCTCCTTGCTCAGCGGTACATGTATACTCAAGACGTCCGCTTCCCTGCAGAGTGCCTCGACGCTATCGACGTAGACGCACCAATCCGGAACGTCCGTCCGCTTGCGTCGATTATGATAGACGACCCGCATCGGAAAGGCATGCACCAGATTCGCGACTCGAAAGCCGATTTCGCCCATGCCAAGAATGCCGATCGTGCGCCCGGTGAGATCGCGCGAATCCGCAGAGTCTATCCTCCATCCGCCTGCTCTCAAGATGCGTTCTGATTTGGAAAAGGTGCGGAGGGTGGAGAGGACGAGGTACAGTGCCGTCGTAGCGGTGGCATCGTCCACCGAGGCGGGGGTGTTGGAGACACGGATACCTGGAAGATGGGTCGTGGGAGTCAGCACAAGTCTTGCTGGATGATGAGAGGATCGCGGTGGCTGATCCATGAAGTTTACCCTTTTCTTTGCATAAATCCAGGTCGACGAGGTCATAACCCACCCCGCCAAGCGCGATCCATTGGATACTGTGGGGAAGTATTTGGATAACCGCACTATCGAATATCCAAGCGTGCGTATGGACGGTGTTGTACTGATACCAGCCGACGGTGCCCTCGTATGGACCGCCAGGCTGGAAGCGCGCAAGGAACTCTCCCGAGTCTGGCGTATCATCCACTACCTGGATCGTACGTGTCAGAACTACTTTTACAGACGTTGAACTAATAGGACGCACGACGACTTGAGCGATTCCATCGAAGAGTGTGAGTGCGTCTTCGCTGGCCCATCGCAACTTGTCTATCGCACATTCAATGATAAACATGTATCAGCTACCACCAATCTCACCACATATCAGAATCTTGGGCAATATCTTCATAGAAGATCGAAAGGAGGGGAGTAGTTGTAATAAATATTCCATCAAGTCGATTCGACGTTGTATTCCCAGAGTCTGGGCGGTGGGACTCTACACCGGGCCGAGTATGCCGGGACGAACCTAGTGTGTATGTCACTGATCAGTTTGGCTCAGTTCCCCATAGAGTCTAGCATGAGCCGTTCTAGCGGCGTTCGCGTTGCAAATATAAACAACTTCCTTTCTCCCCAACCCGTGGGTTCTTCAACGCCCATACCTCTCGATACCCACTCCCACATCACACACGACCCATAGTTTCAACATGGTCCACACGATTCCACGCCCCCGTATCTTGCTTTGCGGTCAGCCTGAGAACGCGTACTCGGCCACCTGAGCTGATCCTCACTTTTGTCCCGCAGGTGACATCCACTGGGCACACGAGGAGGTCAAACCCGAAGGACTCTTTAATGACCTGGCAGACGTCATCGTGCGGATCACTTTCCCCTCATTCTTTTTTTCTTCTCAGAA
>JBBPKM010000265.1:0-17292 GCA_038089255.1 Austroboletus rostrupii
TGAAGTCCTGGATCTTTCCTCCAAAGTATAGGGATAAGCAAGTCCTCTCTAAGCCCTTGAGCTGGCCAGGTAATCAACCCTAGGCAGCAAGGCCTGGTGTCCAAGACTCCACCAGAAAGTATCTATTAAAGATAAGCCCTTGGTGCCGAAGCCCAAGGCGACACTCAAAAGTCCCTACAAAGACATGTTTTGGTTTCGACATTCGGGCCTTAACATTTGGAGTGTTTCACCCTTTAGATACCATAGAACTCATTTAGTGGCTAACCAGTGCTTTAAGTCTGGATCAGCATTGTATGAGCATAGCCAATGCACAATATATGCTATATTGGGGCATATTATGGTGGCTGCATATATAAGTGAGCCAATGAGCAATGCATATTTATTGCTTTGATATGCCTCTCTGGTCTTATGATCATGTGGCTATAACTGGATGTTTGGTTTAGCTGGTATAGTTACCAGATTGGCATTCGCCATCTCATATCTCTCAAGAATAGACTCAATGTATTTTGTTGTAAGGGTTCCAGCTTCATAATCATATGTGATTTTGATTCCAACTAGTTTGCTTGGTTTGCCTAAATTAGTTATATTAAATAGACATTTCAGTTGCCCCTTTAGGCAATTCATAAGCTATGTTGTTTTGCAAAACAGCAGCATATTGTCAACCCATATGGTGATAATTTCTATCCTGTTGGTGTTTCTAATATAGATGCAGGGGTCTGAATTCAACTATCTGAACTTGATTTTGGTCAGCTCTTGGTCAAGTTTTTTGTTCCATTCATGGCCAGACTGTTTTAGGCCATATAAGGTTTTAATTAGATGATATAATCGTGCTGTGCCATCATTGTAACCTTTAGGCCACTTTATGTATATGTTCTCTTTTAGGTTACCATTTAAATATGCCCCTTTTATATCCATTTGTTGTATTTTCCAGTCAACAATGGCTAATGTGAGGATGGCTCTAATGGATTCAAGTCTCATAACTGGAGAAAAAGTCTTATTAAAGTCCTGTCCAGGAATCTGTATAAATCCACTGGCTACAAGACATGCTTTGTATTTTGTAAATTCCCATCTTTGTTGTATTTTTGCATGAATACCTATTTGTTAAATATGGGCTTTCAATATTTGTGTGTGATGGCTAATTTTCATGTGCCCATATCACTAAGCATTTTTAGCTCAGTTTTGATCACTTCTTCCTATTTTGACCACTTAGGGGATCTTTTTGCCTCTGAGTAACAATGGATCTTGACCTCTAAGGGGAGTCTTTGAGAACACCTGATATATTTTATCAATGCTTGGGATTTTGTCCACACAGTATGCACAGTTGGCATCTGGTTCATCATCATCATCAGGGTTGCTTACCAAATTGGGTAAGTAATTTGTGTTATGATCAGAATTATTATTTTCATTGCAATTTTGTTGCTGCAGCTTGTGGCCATGTTCTCCATCATATGTTTATTTATTATTTGTCTTATTGTCAATTTTTGTCTGGTCCAAAGACTTTGGTTTATTGTTACTATTGGAATTCAATGCTGGTTAGCCACTTGTATGTGGCTCCCCCTTGGACCAGTTATTGGGTGACAAATTTGATAATGGTATATATGGAAAACAGAAGTTGCATGATATTTTCACAGCTTTTGTGCTGGCATTCCAATATTTTATTGCTTGGGCAGCATCATGGAAGCCAACAAATGTGTGTGACTTAGCTCATCCCTCAAGCTTATTTGGTCTGTCCTCTTGAAGTATCCAGATGGGAACATCGAATTTCTGTATTTTGCTTACATCAGGTCTGTTGCCTGTCCATTTTTGGTATCAATGATGCATGTATGCATGCAATTGCAGAGATAAGCAGCATGTAACATCGCTTCAGGCCATATCTCTTTTGGAAGGTTGCAAGCTAGTAGCATTGCTCAGGCAAGTTCTACCAGTGTGCAGTTGTATCATTCAGCAATGCCATTTTGCTCTGGTATATAGAGAGCAGTTATTTGTATTTCAATGCCCTTGTCTAGATACCAATTAATTAGATCGCAGTTCATATATTCACATCTATTGTCTACCCAAATAATCTTGGGTAGGTGCTCCCCCTATTGCTCAATCCAATTTAAATGGTGTTTCACTTTTTCAGATGCTTTGCTCTTTTGTTTCATAAAGGCTAGCATGGTCCAATGGGTGCAATCATTGACAAATGAAATATAATATTTATAGCCTTTTTTGGAAGGTGTAGGGGCTAGGCCCCACATATTGAAGTGTGTCATCTCTCCTGATTTAGTAATTCTTTGATGGTGATGTTTTGGCAATGGTTGCCTAATTAGTTTAGCCTTAATGCAGGCCAGGCAATCAAAGTTCTATGGGCTTTTGAGTATAGAGAATCCATCTACAAGGTTTTTGCCATGTATATGTTTTAATCCTGAGATGCCTATATGGCCTAGACAATAATGCCATTGTTTCCAAATATAACTTTGGCTGGATTATATTACAAGATGGGCTTCGTTAAGCATAGTGCTATGTGCTTTTATGTAGTATAAATTGTTGGTGCACTTAGCTTATTATTTTACCCTTGTTGTCATAGATATCTAGGCATCTGTCTGCGAATATAACTTTTCCTCCAGCAGAGTCTATTTAGCTGAGGAACATGAGGTTATTGCATGCCTAAGGAACATATAGGGTATCCTTTAATTTGATATTTGCAACACAATCACCAATCTGGCTTTGTATGGTCACTGTTCCACACCCTTCTGTGGCAATGGTGGTTCCACCAAGCCCTTGAATGGTTTTATTAGTTAGTAGTGTGAAATTTGTAAACACCTCTCTGTGGATGCAAATGTGGGATGTAGCACCAGAGTCAGCAATCCATGAATAAATGGAAAAGTTGGACTTATCTGATCCATTGGGGGATGCACTAACAAATGTAGATACTAACACAACATTTTCCTCACTTTTGTCCTTCTGCACTATATCAATGCATTCTTTTCCTTTCTCTTTCTGAGCAGTTTTATCTTTTTCTGGCCACTTTCTAACTCTCCCCTTTTCTTTATTGGCGGGATTTTTCCAGCAATCAGCATCTCTATGTCTACCTTTATCATAGATACAGCATTTGAGAGTGCCATGTAAGCAATAGTCATGTGAAGCATGATTGGTGTGGCTACATATGGAGCATGGTGGAAATATGGGCTTGGCACAGGAAGATCCCATGCCTCAGGCCATTAGGGTGCTATTAGTGCTGCTATTTTTATGGCATTGCTCCTCCTGATCAATGGCTTGGTAGAGCATGGAAATAGTTATGCCATCTGATGTCAGGTTGTAGTTGCTACCAGTTTGATACCCTAATAAGAAGGATACTCATGCATCCCAACTGGGTGGCAAGGATGTCATAATGATATCTTTAAATTATTTGTTGTCTATTTTATATTCAGGGACATTGAGCCTTTCTTTGAGGCCCTTTATCTCTTTGAAGTGATCTTTTAGGTTGATGCCCTTGCCTGCTTTCTTAGCATAGAGTTCATGCTGGGTACTTAACATAGATTGGGTGTGCCTGGGGCAATGAGTGTCCCTGAGCTGTTTCCACATTTGCTAAGTGGAGCCAATATTGTCTAATTGGAACATGTCCCTTTTTCTGATTGCAAATGAGATAAGTGAGCATACTAAGCAATCACTCATATACCACTTTTTTTTTCCCTTTTGGGTCAGCTGGCTGTGGATCTGTCCTAGTGACTAATGTCCAGAGGTCCTTGGATTTGAAGGCAAAATGGAGGCAGTTGGACCAGTTCTGCCAATTCTCCTCCATTAGATGTGGTAGTTTTAGGATGTAGTTTTTGAGTGTTGGCAATTCTGAATACTGGTGTGCCAGAGTGGAAACAGGAGGTGGCAATGGAGTGGGAGGTGGCATCAGAGCAGGAGGTGGCTGTGGAGTGGTGGGTGGCACCAGAGCGGAGGTTAGTGCCAGAGCAGGTGGTGGCTGTGTGGGAGTAGAAGGGGGGAAATCTGGTGGGGTAGTAGATTGCATTTTGGTAGATATTGAGGGAATTGATGTGAGCAGTAATGATATATGGGAGTCCATGGATCAGAATGGTAGAGTTTTTGTTGCAGTGATTTTGGAAGAGGATTTTTAGCTGTGAACAGGGCTCATAACCTGTTAAGAAGCAGAGATGATGGGGTATTAGATGTTACGATTTCTTACTGCTAACATGGACTTACACTTTTTCTCTTGCGATTGCCTTTATACGGACTACTTTGGCATCGTACCTGCTGCCGCAGGTTTCCCTCATCATGTCATGTTGCTTACATTGCAACTGCGGTTTCTTATTCATTCAATAGCTCAGTCATGCACTTTATTTCCTTTCGTGATTATGGTCCGTGTCCTACGACGATACCTATTTAGCTTGAGCGTAGCACACTATGTACTTTAGTTTAGTTCTCCTTGGTAATACCAAGTGTCTGCTTTGCTCCGCAACATTCTCTTCCGTTGTGACCATCGAGCATCGAGTCCTCGTCCTACTCTTGAGTGGACGCTTACTGTTGCTACTCCTTGAAAGCCCTCTTCACAGGGGCTAACCATCGCGCCACCTTCCACAGGGGCTATCAACGACTTACTGCAGAATTTGGTTCATCTGAGGCTACGCTTGCGTCCTACCCGGAACAAGTGTAACAAAAGAACTAAACTCTTTGATTGTGACTAGCACTGTCTAGATCGCCCACCATTTCATCCTCGCGCTTTAGCTGGTGACATCGGCAGGACTCCCCTGCACCCTCAACTGCCTCCGACGCTTCGGACTCAGTACCAACAGATCCTGACGAGCCTATTAACACTGAGACACACGGACTACGGGAACTCGAGCAACAACTCAGTAGCTCCCTAGTCATTCCCCGCACAATGACACCGCCTAGCCCTACACCATTACCACAGACCGGAAGAATTTTTGCCTTCCCACCATCGAACCCAGCACCACCACTGACACATCGTACAGCACCTGCAATGTCAAACACCGCCACTGCCCCTGTAAAACCCACAGAACTCCGCCTCGGTACTCCTGAGGAATTTGATGGCTCTTATGCCAGAGCCCTACCCTGGATACGGTCAGTTCAGTTATATCTGGCCATCAACGACAAAGTATACGACTCGCCGAATAAGCAAATTGCTTACGCACTGTCGTTTATGAAGAAAGGAACTGCCGTCACATGGGCAGACACCTTTAGAGAATCAAAACTCACAGCCAGAACCTTCGATTTAGGAATCTGGGCAGACTTTGAGAAAGCATTTTGGGCCGCCTTTGAAAATGCAGACGTAAAAGGTGACTCCCTTGCCTGGTTAGCCCGTGAACGCCTCTCTGTAAACCCGTGAGGGGGATACAACCCCGCCTTGCAAAAATACATCGCTACTTTCCAAAGCAAAGTCGCCCTCACAGGAATCACGGACGATCAAGTCCTGATCAATTACTTCGCGAGCAGTATCCCTGAACCCCTTATGCGTCGAATTTACTCCATGGAAAAAGTACCCACCACCGTCGCGGAATGGTACGCCAAAGCTGTCTACTTCGCAGGAGTAGAGGAAAGAGCAATGGTCATCGCTCGAGAAAGAACTTGACGCTACACCCCGTTCACACCATCATTCCAACCGCGCAGTACCCCGGCACGCGATCCCAATGCCATGGATGTCGATGCCATCAATATAAGACGACTAACACCTGAGGAAAGGGAGAAATGTTGAAAAGAGGGTCTCTGCTTCCATTGCCGAAAGAAAGGACACTCATTCAGGACATGCCCAAACAACACCCCGAGCCAAGGGCCACCACGCACCATCTGCAAGGTGGAGGAAGAAACTCAGGCCCATATCGAGGAAATGCAGGACGACAAAACAGTCGGAAAACTCAACTTGGGTTTTTAGAAAGGAGAACACCCACCACACATGTTTCTCCTTTAGATGTGTCATGTAACACTGTACCAATAGCAATGAAGGCAATGCGAATCCCAGTTCAGATCATGATGCCTATCGACATGAACATCAAAGCCGTCGCAACCACCGCTCTCGTCGATTCGGGAGCACAAGTTTCCTGCATTGATTGGGAATTTGCCCGATCCCGTGGACTACCCCAGACCCGTCTTCCGACTCCTGTCACCATATGAAACGTCGATGCCTCCACCAATAGTAATGGAAGCATCAAGTTTAAAACCACACTGTTTATCAATGTCAATGGTTATGTCCACTCCACAGAGTTCTACCTCATGAACTGTGGAAAGGAAACCATGATCTTAGGCTTCCCGTGGCTTACGGCCACCAACCCGGAGATTGACTGGAAGAAGAAAACACTACGAGTACCAGAAGAGTCCGACCAGTCAGCCGATCTTGTAGCTGCCCACAAACAAGAAAAACAAAGGAAGGCACAGCTCTATGACTTGAGACGACCAAGTTGCGAGCCCGCTTCAAACCAATATATCCAAGCAGATGCGTTGGTAGATGAACATCTATTTGGATATCTGAACCGGACCGAGGATGACGTCTTGTGCAGCACGATCTGCCTGACTAGAGACATGGCACACCTCTGACCCCTCCGAACACTATCACGAACTATCCTCGCCCAGGGGTGATTCGTCCCGAACCCGGCTCTTACATGTGCTGCACTCACAACTTCTACGGGCTTAGCCATCAACGCCAAGAAGGAGGATGTCGAATTACCAGAGCAGTATGCCTCCTATGAAGATATCTTCTCAGATGAAGATACTCCCTTGCCACCATCGCGCGACTGCGACCATGAAATAAACCTCACCGAGAACTTCGTCCCAAAGATTGGGAAACTGTATCCCCTAACCACGGAAGAACGGGCAGCGCAAGACGCTTTCTTAGATGAGAACCTAGCCTCCGGAAAAATACGTCCTTCCACCTCCCCTCAGGCTGCCCCCTTCTTCTTTGTTAAAAAGAAAGACAGCAAATTACGGCCGGTCCAGGACTATAGGTACTTAAATGATCATACCATCCAGGATGCGTACCCCCTTCCCCTCATCTCCAACCTCCTTGATAAACTACGCGGAGCCAAGATCTTCACCAAGTTTGATGTGCGCTGGGGATACAACAACATCTGTATAAAAAATGGCCATCAATGGAAGGCCGCTTTTATCACTCATCGTGGATTATTTGAACCAGTAGTTATGCCCTTCGGCCCCAAGAATGCGCCAGCCACATTCCAGCACTTTATGAACAAGGAATTCCGCGATCTGATCGCAGAAGGCAAAATTGTCATCTATATGGATGATATCCTTATCTTCTCTGCCAACCAGGGGGACCACGATAACACCACGCGTCGCATCCTTCAACGAATGAGAGAACTTAACCTTCATCTCCGCCTAGCAAAATGCATGTTCAATTCCGAATCTGTGGAATACCTAGGCATGATCGCAAAACCAGGTACCTTGGCAATGGACCCTGTCAAACTGGAGGGCATCGCATCATGGCCCACACCAACAAAACCAAAGGAAGTACGATCTTTCTCGGGGTTTGCTAACTTCTATCGCCGGTTCGTCCCTGGGTATTCCACCATTGCTCGTCCGCTCCTTGACCTTACCAAGAAAGATCATCCATGGACCTGGACTCCAGACTGCGCGACGGCGTTCCTTCGTATGAAGGAAATCTTTACTTCGCAACTGGTCCTCCGCATGCCAGATCAAACCAAGCCCTTTGCCATCGCCACTGACACCTCCAAATATGCAACCGGTGGCATATTACTCCAACAAAATGAAAACACTGAATGGCAACCGTGTTCTTACCTGTCCCAAACATTCTCCGCCACAGAGCATAATTATGACATTTACGACTGTGAGCTCCTCGCAATCCTTCGGGCCCTAACAGCATGGCGCCATTATTTGCTTGGCTCCATTGCCCCCATCCTCGTTCTCACTGACCACAAGAATCCTACCTATTTCCGCGCCCCACACGCCTTGAACCGATGCCAAGCTCGCTGGATGCTCACCCTCGCTGACTATGATCTACGCATCCAGCATGTCCCCAGTGCCCAACTTGCCGGGCCCAATGCATTGTCCCGCCGCCCTGATCGATGCCCTGATGACTCCACCGATAACACCGAAGTAACCCTCTTACCCCCGTTTTTATTCATCAATCTTATCGATATTGCCCTCCATAACCGTATCTCCCAGTCCTCCTCGTCTGACCCCCTCGTCCTCTCCACCTTGCAATCTATCCACTCTGACATTCCCACTACCCTGCGCTCTTGCCTTGCTGACTGGCAACATCGCGACGGCGTCCTCCTTTACCAAAACCGCGTCTACGTCCTGCCTGACGTCTCTCTCCGTCGTTCCATCCTCCAAAAGTACCATGACCATCCCACCGCCGGACACCCTGGATATCTTAAAACCCGCCAACTTGTCTCGCAAGACTTCTGGTGGCCAGGTCTCGCCGCTTTTGTTCGTTCCTATGTTACGGGCTGTCGTCTTTGCCAGCAGTGCAAAGTAAATACTCATCCTACCTTACCACCGCTTACACCTATCCCATCCATGTGCACCCGTCCGTTCCAACAAGTCTCCTGCGACCTCATTACCAGGCTCCCACCCTCCGCCGGTTTCGATGCCTTATTGGTCGTGGTCGACCATGGCCTTACAAAGGGGGTAATTCTTTGCCCAACCACGAAAACAGTCTCCGCTGAAGGAATAGCCCAACTTTTCTTCCATTCCGTCTACCGACAGTTCGGATTGTACGAAAAAATCATCTCGGATAGGGGACTGCAGTTCGCCTCCGCCTTTGCAAAAGAAATGGGAAGACTTCTTAACTACAAATTGGTGTTATCTACCGCATATCACCCGCAATCCGATGGAGAAACGGAACGCGTGAACCAGGAGATAGAGACTTATCTTCGTATTATCTGCGGCAATCACCCAACGGAATAGGCAGAACACCTCACAACTGCAGAATTTGTCCATAATAACTGACTGCACTCCGTAACAGGTAAATCACCATTCTATTTATGCATGGGCTATGAACCAACAGCACTCCCTTCCGTCGTTTCGCCAATGGATCTCCCGGCGGTACAAACAAGATTAGAACAACTCCAAAGGGATAGAAACGAAGCTCTCGCCGCCCACAAACTAGCCCGACAGGTAATGATCAAACAAACACGCCAAAAGTTCGTACCCTTCAAGAAAGGAGAGAAAGTTTGGTTGGAAGCACGAAACCTACAAAGACAAATAATCAATCCTAAGTTCGCAGCAAAAAGAGAAGGCCCGTTTGAAGTTACAGAGGTTCTGTCACCAATAACGTACCGCCTTCACCTCCCAAAGACATGGAGGATACATGATGTATTCCACGCGTCCCTCCTTTCTAGATACACAGAAAACACGACCTATGAACAGAACTTTCCGACTCCACCTCCTGACCTTATCGCTGGAACAGAGGAATACGAAATAGAAAGAATCTTACGCCATCGTGGAAGACCGTCGGCACGATCTTATCTAGTCCGGTGGAAAGGCTACCTTCCCAAAGAAGACTCCTGGGTCCCAGAATCAGACTTAGGGAACGCACGGACCCTCCTCAAAGACTATAAGACACGCCTAGCACAAAGGAAATAAATACAAAACTCAAATGACGACTACAAGCCCCACCATGTCCATCTCGACCCTCTCCAGTCTCACCCGCTCCTCAGCACCCTCTCCCACATCTTCGCGTGCACCAACCCCTATTGTTACCCCCAAAGCCGTTGAGAACCTCGCTCCCGAGCTCTCTACCGCCTCTCCTATACCACTACCGTGACCCCCTCTCATCACGGAAGCATGGGGCCCCCATGCTTGGCAGATTAGACCTTCGCCTCCTCCCCTCGCCCCTGTCGTCCAATCTGTGGAGATTCCTCGCGAAGCGCAGCGATGGAAGAACCCCATCGAGGGAGTCATCTGCATTATTGCATATGAACAAATTCTCGACAACTCCCATTACGCTCGTGCTATTGATGCTCATGTAGAACCGGACTCCGCCGCCCACACCCTCTACATGGCATATCTCCAGACCTCATCCATCACTGCAGCCGGCAACCACCTCCTCCAGAACCCTGCAACACAAGTAGAAGCCCGGCGGCTCTTACAAATAGCCACTGAACAAAAAAGAAGCTTGATCACCACCATGCACGAAATGGATTTGACAAAATTCTACCTAGATATAGACCGGTACGCTCAGGAGGTCGGCACTTTACCAACGTTAGCTAGTCGACTATCAAGCACCCCCTCGATGCCCTCTGCGTCATCGTGAGAACTCACAGAGGTCGAGGAAGCATATCTACAACATGTCGACACCTGGTGGACCGGGAATAATGGCAGGAACCTGCTCCCTGGCGTAGATTGCATTTTGGTAGATATTGAGGGAATTGATGTGAGCAGTAATGATATATGGGAGTCCATGGATCAGAATGGTAGAGTTTTTGTTGCAGTGATTTTGGAAGAGGATTTTTAGCTGTGAACAGGGCTCATAACCTGTTAAGAAGCAGAGATGATGGGGTATTAGATGTGATGCCCACTGCAGGCCCCTAGGCTGCAGCTGTGTAATTTATACTATACAGAATATGTACTCTATTGCTACCTTCATATGGACTATGTCATTTGCCATATGCTCTGTGTATTTACCATGCACACACTCAGAGGATCTGTTATATGTGATGGATTGCATCTGTTCACTTGAGACAGAGTGACATTGAAGTGACATTAGAAAGCTAGGAACTATTATAATTTATTTTAGCTATCTTTTTTTTTTTCCTTACTATGCCTTCATTAGGATTTATTATTTCACTTCACAGTAGTTACTCTATCTTTCTTATGACTATTGTGCTGGTATTTTGGTTTCTTCTTGCTTATTTATTTCTTATAACCAATCTTTTGGCATCAACTGATACTTTAGTCAATACTTACTTATACTGCTTACTCATCACTTCTTCTTTTGTGCTATACAAGCCTGCCCTCAACTTTTTTCTTTCTATATAAACCTTTCAACAGATATCATGTACTTTAGTTTAGTTCTTCCTTATATTTATTAGAATATACTTTTTTGTCTCAAGCCAGCTTCTAGGTGCTCTCTTTTACCTAGTCTCATTAGCAACCAGATTTCTGTTATAATTCTTCCTTAGTCTTATTTCTTTTCTTTGTTATGTCCATATTTGGAACTTATCATTTTTTTACAATAGTTACTCTATTCTTCTTGTAACTATTGTACAAGTATTCCAGTCCCTTCATACTTATTTATTTTTTATGACATATCCATTTGTACTGACTGATATATTAGTCAGTGCTTACTCATTGCTGCTTACTATTTGCTTCCTCTTTTGTACTATACAAGCCTGCCTTTGACTTGTTCTTTTCATATATAAACCCCTCAATAGGTAATCTTGTACTTTAACTTAGTTCTTCCTTGTATTTTCCTGAATATATTCTACATTCCTTACTAGCTCCCAAGTGCTCTCTTTTACTTGGTTTTCTATTAACCAGACTTTGTTCTACTATTGAGTGGATGCTACTTGATTTATCCAGGACCCTTGGCTCTAGTTTTGGGTATTGTCTAGTTACTAGTTCTTGCTTTACAAGGGCTATGCTTCTATCTATTTGATCAAAGCATAACAAAGGAACTAAGCTCTATTTATTGTGACTAACATTTTTCTAGCCCACCTATTATTCACTCAAATCAATACTTTGAGTGGTGACATTGCCAAGACTCTCTAGCACCCTGAATGAAACACTCCAACTACTAAGGCCTGAATGTAAGGCCAAAGTAGGCTATGAATGTCTTCTGAGTGTCACTAAAGGCTGTGGCACCTTGAGTTTGAATATGGATACTCTAGCCTTCTAGCTATCAAGGACTTGAGCTTTAAGGAATATGTTACACTTGTTCCGGGTAGGACGCAAGTATAGCCTTGGATGAACCAAGTGCCGAGCGTAAACATAAATGACCCCTGTGGAAGAAGGCCCGATAGGTAGCACAAGAAGCGTCCACTCAAAAGTAGGATGAGGACTTGGTGCTCGATATACTCAATGAAAGAGAGCGCTGAGGAGCAAAGCAAAGACTTGGTATTAACCAAGGAGAACTAAACTAGTGTACATGGTGCGATGCATACAACTTATATAGGTATCGATGCAATGCACAGACCTAGCAATCAAAGAGGAAATAGAGCATGAAACTGGGCTATCGGATGGATAAGGCGCAGTCATATAGTAAGAGAGAATGACATGGATGAAGGAAATCTGTGATGGCAGATATGATGCCGAGGTAGTCCGTATAAGGGCATTGCGCAAGAGAGTATAAGTCTGTATAAAAGGAGAAAAGAATCGTAACAGAATGAGTCTTGGGATTTCTGCCTTGCTAGCTGGGATTGGTTACCTCTCACTAGGCCAAGAACTTGGTAGACTTCTTAGGTGAATGGAAATCCCTTGACTTGTTTGGAGAGAAGATCCAAGACTTCAAGACTAGAGATCTAGTCCTGTTATTCTGGGGATTTATATATGAAAGAACTATATATATGTATATACATGGAATCTAAGATATACTATACATATATTAAATAGAAGTCTGTTATTATCCAATAAGAATACTCTAAAAATCATTAATGTCATAAGGATCATGAGAAGCATATCATGCTGTCAAAGCATGTTGTCATGACAAATAGAAGACATGGCCTTCAAGACTATGGGCATGAGGGTACCACATGCCAGTGTGGCAGATTTCGAGATAAATAGAAATAGGACCCTTGATCCATGCTACTGCTGCATATCTTGCATGTATAGCCTTGTGATAAAAGAGAAGGCCTGTAATTCTGTGAATAAATATCATGAGGTACCTGCATGGTGTGGCAGCATGCTGCAACCATAAAGCATAGATACAGTGACTCCTTATGAGTTATGAAGATAGGTGAGTCCTTGTGACTTACAAATAAAAACTCTGAGTCAGGGAACAAGATTCTGGCTCTTGATATAACTCCAGAGAATAGATAGGACATGAGGCAGGCACAGCCATGCCATGAGGAATTGGTCAGGCAGAGCCTGGACCCTTGGAGAATAGTTATTAACATGACTTTGGTAATAGAGTTCAGGGCTTGTTCCTGATCATGTGATCAACCAATAATCCTTGATAAGATATCCAGGGGAAATAAGATCCCCTGATAAGATAAGTGCTGACTAAGCGCCGACTTGATAAGATTAGATAAGATAAGATCTTGCAACTAGGCAAGACAAGTCTAAAAAATAAAAAATAAAGCTATCAAGGCCACTTGTCTTTTGATCTTACAAATATGGCCATAAAGGCTTGTTTTCTCATATTGTAACACTCAATAGCCTTTAACTCTTTGGATGAGATTCTAGCTGATTTTAATAAACCTCTCATTCAGAAGATCCTAGACATCCAGAACTCAACAGAACAACTTGACTGATTCCTAGTAATTTCTTGGGTCCCTACACCACCTAGTTTAACCCCCAAACTTCAGACTGGCAGAATTTTTTTCCACTACCACCACCAGTACCACCTGCATCCATTATGACCATTTTAGTAAAACCAACTGAACTTTGCCTTGGTACCTGAAATACTCTAACTTTGAATGAAGAGTTGCAATAAGGAAACTTATTATAATAGAGAGGACTTTACTTGAGAGAAAATTTCCAAGACTTCAAAGCTAGAGAGCTAGCTTTGTTGTCCAGAGGTTTATATACTAAAATACTATTTGTACATGTTTGTTCATAGCTGAGTCTGAACCATATTCTATCCAATAGTGATAAATACTTTATAAAGTCATGCCAAGTTAGAGATAAGAGAGCATAGCCTTGTCCAATGGCATAAAGTGAGCATAGGTATGAAATATAATTATGATGAGTTATAAGTGAAAGAAGTGGATGGTGAGTCATATCATGTGTCATAGAGAAAGAGAATGTGCATATATCATGTGAGAGTCTGTAGTTATAAAAGGGAAGTTTCATGATAAAATATTAAGTTAAAATAAAATGAGTACCATTTGTAATACTATTCCCCTTCTATAAATTGAACGTCTGGGCAATCCTACATGATGCAGGAATGGTGTTAGTGTCATGGGGGTTAAAGAGATCAAATTGATCACTAAATGTTGAGCATATCTTCACTTTTGAATTAAGCTTGTAAAATGAAATGATAGCCTTTTTTGCATTAGATAGGTTAGATAGGGGCTTCCATGTCTGCTCTAGGGCATCATAGTCTGCCCAATGGATTAAATATTCCAAATAGTTATTACAATTCTTCCTTAGTTTCCTTTTGTTCCTCTGTTATGTCTTTATTTGAACTTATCTTTCTTCTCACAATAGTTACTCTATCTCTTTCACGACTATTGTACTGGTATATCAGCTCCTCTATATTTATTCATTATATATGCTGACTAATACATCAGTCAGTGCTTATCTATACTTGCTTACTGTTACTTCTTCTTTTGTACTATATGAGCCTGCCCTTAAGCTTTTCTTTATATATATAAACTTTTCAATAGGTTTTTTGTACTTTAGCTTAGTTCTCTCTTGTATTCTTTCAAATACATCTAGTCTCTTTTACTAGCTTCTTGGTGCTCCCTTTCACCAAGTCTTCTAGTAGCTAGTCTTCATCCTACTATTGTATCTTGAACTCTCTTAGAATTCTTGACTCTAGTTTTGGGTTATACCTTGTCACTAGTTCTTGCTCCACAAGGGCTTTGCTTCAATCTACCCAGTTAAAGCATAACAACAGTGATATTTGCAATGGATGTTAACAACATGGTCTACTTCATATTTAACCTCTAGTTCTTTGGTTATGTGTACTGGACTGGGATAAAACATCAATTGACTGTCTTTTCATGTTAAATAAGGTTTGATCCTAGAGATATTAATAATAGGGCATACCCTCATGGTGTGGAGTAACCTTAGCTTTACAGCATTGTTCCCTATACACTTTGTAATAACATAGGGGCCTATCTAGTACTTTGTGAGCTTTCTGAAAGGTCTGAAGCTTTTTAAATATTTTGTGGAAAGGAGAACTTTATCTTTGATATTGTAAATAAGGGCTGCAAAGTGGTGCTTGTCCATCTGCTTCTTCATGTGATTCCTGGCCTATAGAAGAATCTCTTTCATAATAGATAATATTTTTTTAATATTGTTGGCTAGTTTATCTGCACTAGGTGCCTTCAAGCTGCTTGCTTCTATTTCTATTCAAGGTGCATAAGCATGTACTATGTCAAAGAAAGACTTCTAGGTTAAAGGCTGCTTCTTAGAGTTATATGAAAATTGAGTAATGGGGAGCCAGTCCATCCACTTCATTTGTTTCTTATAACAGAAGCTTTTTAGATATTGTTGGAGATCTTTGATCATTCTTTCTGTTTGCCCATCTGTTTGTGGGTAAGATGCCATGAATAATTTAAGTTTGATTCCTAGGTGCTCTGAAAGATCTTTCATAACTTGGAATGCAAATTGTGGGCCACAGTTTAAGACTATGAATCAGTGAATTCCATGGTGGGTCCATACATGTTTTAAATATAGCCATGCCATATCTAGAGCAGTGACTGTTTTATGCATGGTATAAATATGAATTCTTTGCTAAATTGGTCAATGACTATAAGCACTAAGCCAGCTTTTTTAGATAGAGGCAGATTCATGAGAAAATTTGTAGAGACATTGAGCCAAGGAGCATCAGGTAGCTTTAAGGGTTCAAGCTTGCCCACTGGGAGTTTATTGCTTGACTTTATTTGTTGACATGTATTACATCTAGTAATGTAGTATTTTACTTTAGTGACCAATCCTGGCCATACATAGCTTTTATGGATAACTTCTATTGTTTTTTCAGCACTGGTATGTCCAGCTACTGATATGTTATGATGCAGAGTAATGATGTTCTGCTGTAACTTCAAGTAATTTGGTATATATATCCTTTCTTCTTTTAATAGAGTTGGCCATAGCTGGTCTTCTTCATAACTCTGTTTGTAGAGCTTCTAAACTTCTTCTTTTAATAAACATGTGGTGGATTCAATCTGTTCCCATAACTTAATGTCTTCATCTTGGATAATGACCCATGTTGATTGAATCTGCTCTAGCAGAATAACAAGTAAGATAGATCTCATATGAAGCCATCCAATGTCATGTGATATGATAGGATATGACAAGGTTTTAGTAAGTACTAAAACATCTCAAATCCCAAGTAAAAGGAGACAAGGGTCTTTTAAGATATATAGTATTGGTTTCAATGAATTAGAAATCCTTTGAAGAGGAGGGACCTCACTTAGAGAGAAATCTCCAAGACTTTAAGACTGGAGAGCCAGTTCCATGACTTGGAATGTGAATTATGGGCCACAGTCTGATACAATGGATTGGAAAATGCTGTGATTGGTCCATATATGTTTTAAATAAAGCCATGCAATGTCCAGCATGGCTCTATGCAAGCACTTGGAAATAAAGTCTAAATTATCTACAGCTTTGCATCTATTATCTACAGCTTTGCATCTGCAAACAGACAGACAAACATAAAAAATAATCCAAGATCTCCAGCAGTATCTTCAAATATTTTGCTATGAGAAGCAAAATGACTGGATGTGCTGGCTTTTTATTGCACAATTCTTCTATAATTCTAAGAAGCAGTTTTCTACTCAAAAAATTCTGTTTGAGGTCACACAAACCTATCAGCCAAGGATGGGTATAGAACCTGGCAGTTCTAAAGCGCTGAGCACAGATAAACTAGCCAATAATATTAAAGAAACCTTATCTATTATGTTATCCAACCTCTTGCAGTTCAAGGATAGAATGGAAAGGCAGGCTAATAAGCATTGCTCTACAGCTCCTATTTACCAAAGCAAAGATAAAGTTCTCCTATCCACAGAATATTCAAAAGTCTGCAAACCTTCTTGAATACTTACAGAGAAGTAGATTGGACCCTATGTTATCAAAAGATACATGGGAAACAACACAGTTGAGCTGCAACTTCCCTGGAATATGAAAATTCATCTAGTTATTAACATTTCACAGATTAAACCCTATTTAACATGACTTGACAGACAATCAGTATTCCACTCTGATCTAGTACACATCACAGATGAACTGGAGGTTGAATATGAAGTAGATCATGTGGTTAATGTCTGGAAATGCAACCAAGTTACAGAATATTTAATCCATTGGGCAGGCTATGACACTGATGAGCATACATGGGAACCTCTTTCTAATCTAACAAATGCAAAGGAGGCAATTGCCTTATTTGATGAACTAAATCCACAGGCAAAGATATGGTCCACTTATATCTAATGGTTTGGTCTATTTAACCCTCATGATGCAGCCACAATTGCCATGCCACTCTCTTGG
>JBBPKM010000266.1:0-17281 GCA_038089255.1 Austroboletus rostrupii
GCTACATAGTGGCTCATTGGTCACTTGAAGTGGACTTGGGAACTTCAGGTCATAGTACCCTTGGCCTTGAGGGCTCGGCCTTAACAGGGGGGCACTGTTATATCCCCATACGTAACTCCAATCTTATTCGCCCTCCTCTGAGCTACTCCTCTGATCTCCAACACATGGCAACCTTAGACCTCATATCTCCAGCAGGCGACAACCCGGAACCATTTCGGACTTCATCACAGAGCACTTGTATTCATGTAATATTCTTCTTATGGTATATTTTGTATATGTCTATGCATTTTCGTTATGACTTTCGTCTCTATGCTTACATTTCATATATGTCCTTGTACTTCATCTCCAGATCCACTATGCCTCCGTTTTCACGTGCTTATGTATTTTATATGGACTTTGTACTTAAACCTCGCCGCTTGCTTGTATTTTCCCTTAGTACAAATATCATCGTTTCCTCCACACTCAGCATAAGTCTCTCCTTATCGCTCTCCGCCGACTTCGTTCAACTCCGCTCCCTCTGTCCTCTGTCTCTCTAGTCTCCGATCCGTCGTTCCGCAAGGCCGGGTCTGGTCAAGGGCATGACACATAAGTCCTGTGTCAAGGCCAAGTGTAACGTTATCGCTCTGTTCCATCTTCACGGGTTTCGTACCTGCTACTACTCATCCTCCTTCTCTTTGATCAGTACTCTGCTTCCTCCATGTCGGACTTGGCTGGAGAAGCACGATCGGGTTCAGGACTTTAACAGATGTGACTTGCATAAATAGGGTTCAGAGCTTTGTTCCTTATCATATGATTATGCCAGTAATCCTTGATAAGATTGACAGGGGAGATAAGATAAGATCTTCAGATTGGATAAGATAAGATCCCCTGATAAGATAAGATCAATAGATAAGAGATTAGATAAGCACCGACTTGATAAAATAAGATTAAATAAAATCTTGCAGCTAGACAAG
The DNA here is from genome assembly GCA_038089255.1 of Austroboletus rostrupii. NCBI lineage: Eukaryota > Fungi > Basidiomycota > Agaricomycetes > Boletales > Boletaceae > Austroboletus > Austroboletus rostrupii. The sequence continues at coordinate 954 of JBBPKM010000266.1, forward strand.
ACAAGTCATAAAAATGAAAAATAAGGCCATCAAGGCCACTTGTCATTTGATCCTATAAATATAGCCATAAAGGCTTATTTTCTTGTACCATAACAAAGGGTAACCAAACCCTGTCAGCAAGGCCTGGTGTTAAGACTCAACCAGCAAAACCAAACCCAAGGTGCCCCAGCCCTTGGTGACACTCTAAAGATATACAAACACTACTTTGTCTCTATATTTAGGCCTTAGTAGTTGAAGTGTTTTACAATGGATCAGATAGGCACAGAAATGGTTCCACAGGATTTTAAAGATGACTGGGTGGCAATTGGCAGCTTAGGCATCAATAATGATATTCTTGAAGGCATCTAGATACAATACTATTTTCATGCATATTGTAAACACTTTTTGTAATCAACCTATGGGGTCATTCTCCTAAATACATCCACTTCAAAATTATATATAGGCATCATCAATTTTGACAGCTTATGAAATGCTTGAAACAACACATATCTACTTATAAAAATGGCCCAACAAAATCATCTCTGTGTTCTGCACCTTAAGCATTCAATACACATCCTTTAGTTCCTGAACTTACTACATAGCCTACTAAGTTGCAATAAGAAACACAGACATAAGACTATTACCTACTTGCATTCTTTAACCCATGGCCTAGTCCAACCACCTATGAATGTAACCAATTGCTTCAAGAGCATTCCAACAAGCCATATTTGTCCCATGGATGAATAATCACAGTCCTACACAGCATAATTAAATGGATGAAAGTCAAGAACATAAAAAGCAAGATTGCCAATATACCTGCTGGACCTCAGAACAACTTACAAGTAGGCTATGGTGGTGAACTTGAGAAACTTAGGATATCTTATCAATGCTGGGTAAATGTCCTCATACTCATCTATAAATGCCCATTTGTGCTGACAAATGCAGTTGAATTGTATGCACTGCCATGAATTTCCCAGTTTTGTTGGTGTGGCCTTGAAAATAGGTCAATATGGCATATTGAAATACAAAGGCACACACATAGAAAAGATGGCACTTGACAGAGCCTGTAAAGCCATTGAAAAAGTGGACTGAAAGTAACATTCCTCAAGCATAGCTAATCCTGCCAATGTGGTGATATATCAACAGTTATGCAAGTGACTGGCAAGCAGACAGGGTAGGCATGTGCCTATCTTGCAGTTTTAGGCATTAGGCCCTGGCCTAGGCTGGGCCAGGCTGGCAGCTCTATAAGGCCAGAGCTTATTATCCCAGCTTTGAAATCAATTAAGCCTGAGCCCTTACAAGCCAGGCCAAAGCTGGGTCTTTTGAGCTGGGCCAGGCCCATGCAACACTATAACTAGCACCTAACCTGTTGACATACAAGAATCTCACAAAAAGTATTGGGGTTGGTGTAAATACCAATACCATGAGGTCTCCAAGAGAACATTTGATCAGGCAAAATGAAGTGCACAAGAACTTCTTGATGCTTGCCCTACAGATGTGATTTGACAGTTCATTAACCATTCCTGGTGGTTCATAAGTGCATACCACAAGGGGTTTACTGGGAAGGCTGCAGAATGGTCTGTAAGGAAGCAAAATCAACATAGACAGGTCTCTCAACATGTAATGATGTCTATTGAAGCAGTGCTTGTAAGTAGGTAGCTTGTTTTGTTGTGATAGAATTGGTCAAAGATTTGGCCCCAAAAATCCATAGGAAAAATATCAGATGTGTATTTTTCGACATGTTTCGATGCCCCGGGTTCAAATATAATGGTTATTTAGCATTAAAAATTTCTCTAAGCCCTCCATAAATTTGTCGTGTTTATCTGTCCGCAACTGTACCACTGTAAGCAGGTAACATTTTCCTGATGGAAGTATTTTAAAACTCTCATTTTGAAATACTTGCTTGGCTTGTGCTTTCTGCACAAACAACGGGTGAGATCCTTCTCATAATCGTGAACAGCGGATGCATCCTCGGGCCACTTGAATGTACTCAACGCTAAGTAGTCATGCCCAGATGATGCAAGGTGCACAGAGGAAACTGGGCTGAATAAAAATCTGTCGAATAATGTGCTAAAGTGTTTCCTCATCGTCATCATCGCCCGAAACCTCGGCGTTTTCTTGTCCGGCCTTGGCCATGAGTTGTGCCAAGTCTTGTTCTTCCGTTTCCGAAACCGCTTTCGGCTGTAAAGACCTTCATGAGAATTCCAACAAGCGCACACATGACACACCTTCATCTTGACCACTAACGCCCCTCCTTGCGACTCGATCGAACCCTGTATGGATTCGATGGCCCGTTCCAGACGATCGACCGCCACAAACTAGGGACACCGAAGTGAGTTGGCAAGCTGCTCACGTTCGTTTGATGACTCGCCTTGTCCGTTGCATTGGTGCTCAACACATATAGTGGTGGAGCGACCAACTTGGCCTTAATCGGAACGGTCTCATTACTCTCCTTTTCTCCTGCCCTCAGCGCCTTTTTGATTGCTTCTATGCCCGCTGGGGTGTAGCACGTCAGCTCGATGTCGGCGCGGAGTTTGATGGGCTGAGGCGTCAGTCGTCGGGCGATCGTACTCGTGAGTGCAGAGACGGTGGCAGGAGTAGGCGGGTTTGAAAGGGACGAAAAGACCGTATCTTGTTCGCTACACGTAGGCAGTCATCTTCAGCGTGCTCAAGAACAATAAATACACTCACGTGAGCGCCAACTTAAACGCATCGTACGGATGTCCGTAGATCTTGCCGAGCGGCCAAGCGACCTGCTCGTACAGCTTTTCTAATCGAGCTTCTTCGCTCGACCCGCCAGCAGCCTCCTCCGGTACAGCACCCTCTTCAGGGCTCCCGGAAGCGTCTGCGGTGGTGATTTTCGACGCCACATGGCGCATAATGGAGGCGACCGCTTTCGATTTCATGTATCTCTCCTCGCATTTTGTGATATCTTCTGGCGACACGCGGCGTTTTGAGAGATCGATGTAACCTGACGATCGATTGAGAGAATCGCTCGGGGATCCTATCTGCGCGCGGACCTTTTTCACGATCTACCCTGAGGACGACGACGACTTCGTTTCTGCCGACTCGGATCAGCTTTTGAATAGATCGTATTCGTCGTCTGGAGAGTTCTGAGAGGAGGATCATTCCCTCGATGTTGTCGTATTCGAGCTGTTATGAGGTGCATACATTCGACTGCAGGACATTTTCTTTCCGATTTGAGACTCACCAGCTTGACGTAGGCACCCATTTCTGCGATCTGGCGGACTTGTACCATTACAAGCTCATCGACCTCCGGATATCGCTGCTCGTAGTACCGCATTTCTTTTTTTTCTGACCGAGCACTTAGTGGGATGTTAGAGCAAGTTGTAGCTTATGTAATACTGTGGTATCTATCTAGCCATCTCCATCAGCAGAGTCGGACTCGGATGGATCCTCGGAGAAAATCGGAGCATGGTTGGGATTGGGAACGAGGAGATCCTCTGTGCTTCCCGATGCAAGTCCTGAATGAAAATGAACAAACTACGCTATCCTAATACGACAAACAGACCTTTGTTGCGCCGTGACTCTTCATAACTGTTCTCGAGTTCGACGAGAATTGCCTCTTGCATTTCTGCGATTTCCCCTGATGACGTGCATGTTCTATATTTTTCCAGATACACTCTGGACGCGATGTCTCGAATCCAGGTATACACTATGGAGAGTGATTCCACTCGCCTGTTGACTCTCCAGAAGGCGTCTCCCCATCCAAAGTTACCCAAAAGGCTCTCCGCATGTTGATCGAATCCCGTGATATAGAAAGCGGCAGCAAGAGCTTCGGCACAGTTGAGTCGCCATGGTTTGCCATAGTTGGTCGGGTTAGTGGCAAGGAGGTATGGCACTGGGTCACGACATGAGCTCCAGACAATGCCGAATGGGACCTGCTTACACAAACGTTCATGAGGGCTCGCTATCTTGGAAAAGGGGACATCGTCCAAACGTGCCCACGAGCACTCGACGACGGCGAGCCCGTCTTTAGCCACGATGTCTCTGTCGGCTGGACTTACGATAGAGGTGCCCTTTGGTCTTGATCGGACCGAACCGCGGATCCGTGAATGCATGCTACACGGCGGTAACAGAACGACTCACGACACGACGATGCCGCGGAAACGCAGCCCCACTTTGAGCTCCCTGATAAGACCGAGTCTGGAAAGCTTCTTCCCGGAGCAACGACGTGGGTCGCAGTGGTCGAAATCCTAGCAGTGGTCAGGAGATCTGCGGAACCAAGTTTGGTGTTGAGACACACCCACATGGCCAATGGGACGTCGATTTTGGTCCGGCGAGGCTCCTGCGCGTCCACGCTGCGATGCTCGCCGTCCGTACGTGGCCCTCTACGTGGCCTCGACTTGCCCGGTTTCTTTGATCCCTTTGCCATGGCAAGAGATGCGCGCGTTCATCCGCCTCATTTAATTTCTTTTAGTATTGCGACCCCCCCTTGTTTCCACATGTAGACCCCTAACCCCACAACACGTGTTTTGCGTCCGTCCGACTTTGCTGTCCGTTCGCTCGTCATCGTCGTCGTCGTCGTCCACAGCGCCGTCCTCATCGTCCATGGCGACGAACAGCCCTCCTCCGCCCGGAATACCCGAGGCATCGCGTCTCTCCACACAGACTTGGCAGACTGACCTGCTACAGCTCTTCCACAACGCAAAGGATCGCTTCCCCGACGTCGTATGGGAGCTCCATCCTGACAGTGATCACGACTCCACCGAAGAGGTTTGGGGCCACAAAGGTGCACTTCTTCGTCGCGACCCTCGTCGTCGGCTCATGTTGCTATAGCGATCGTATACGCGCGCGCACCCCCGTCATTCCAGGCGCGCTACTTCTCCTTTCGCCCTCCGCCCATCACGTCCCCGACACCGTACTCTCCCTCGCCATCCCCGGCCCCAGCCCAGTCTTCCGCATCGCTAAACTTGACCCTGGATTATGCTCACAGCTCACGTTCGCCCTCGCCATACCGTTCCGCTTCCCCATCGCCGTCCACAACACAAGGTGGCATTCTTCGTCTTCCCCAACAAACGACCCCTGCCCTCTTCTCCAACGAGCTGGAATATCTCTACACGGGAAAGGGTCTCGGCGAGGCCTTTGAGTTCCTTTTCGATACCTCCGAATCGCGCGACCTCGTCGACTCGGAGGAAAACCGCATCGATAAACTCCGTAAAGACCTCGTCTACATGTGGCGCTCTCGCCTTTACTCCGACATTCGAATCTCTCTTACTGGCACTTTTTCAACCTCAAATCCCGAGCACACCACCGCCATCTTTTCGTCTCACCGGTTCGTTCTCGTCTCTCGCTCTCCCTACTTCCGAACCCAGCTTCTCGCATGGGGGACCAAGGCCTCCATCTCTACTGGGTCATCTGCCCCGGGCGAACCACTAACGGTCACGCTTCCTTCCCCACCATTTACCCCTGCGTCCCTCCACTTTACCTTAGGATACATTTACACCGGGACTCTCGTCTTTTCCCATAGAACTTATGACCTGGACACCGCGTTTGCCATTCTTCGTTCAGCCAACTATCTGTCGCTACCGCATCTCTACGACGAGACTCAAGCGCGCATCGTCTACGAGATGCTCCATGGCCTCTATCACGCGTTCCTCGAATTTGACGAATACGAGCGTATCACGAGTGCCAAATGGGGTATCGGCGGATGTCGATGTCGCCAATGCGCCCGCAGAGTCCCGCGCGTACTCGAATTCGCCCTCGCGGACGACGTCGCCAACAATTATCTTGAGCGAGGAGCTCGACGCGCCCTTGTGGGCTTGTTCGGCGAAGGCTGGTGCAACGCCGAATTTGCCGCTCTGCCCCAGAAAATAAGGGATAGCGTAGTCAAGGGTGTTGGTAAACGTACGACGCCAACCAACGTTTTTCCACTGCTGTTTGCTGCTCAACATGCGGTGAAGAAGTTGGACGCTGCTATCGATGCCTGGGCAGATATATCTAGAGAGATGGTGTTGACGGCCCAGAAATTAATCGACGAGTGTCTTGTCAAGGAAAGTGAATCGTGCTTTGAGCAGACTGAATGGGTCGAGATGTTGGAGGGAGACGGAGTCGGGTTCGAGGACGGGGAGAGGGTGGGATTGGTCATGGAGGCACTCAAGAGAGGAATGACTGAACGCTACGCCGCTACTGTCTACCAGGTATGTCTATTATTACTTTTGCTTTCCCCGGACTAATTACCCATGCCTGCCAGACCCTCGTTTCTAACATACTTCTCCGTCCACATGTCACGGAAACCGATGCGACAATGCTATCACAAACGTCGCCAATCCGTGTGCAGGTGGAGGAAGCGCGCGTGGACCTGGTTAGATGGATCAGGAAGCGGTGGATGGGCATACGCCAGGAAGGCGGATTCGACGCTCTCGAAGGTTGGTCGATCAAAGAGATATCGCAAGGTGCGATCCGTTGTCATCCATCTCACGTGGTGATTGATGTTTATTGATCTTTTCTGAAACTAACCCCTTCAAATGTTCTCAGAGATCGAAGTACCCGTCGAAGACCTTATATCTCCCGCACCTCATCCAACCCTTCGAAATCCTCATCTATCCCGCGCTTTCCGCCCATCCTTGATACGAGGAAACGACGTGGACTCGGATACGCTTTCAGTTCACTCCCTTCGTGCTTCCGTTCTTTCACGCAATGTCCCTGCATCGAAATCTCATGGACAGAGTAGGGATGTGAATATCGCAAGTTCAGGGAGCTCTATTCGGAGCGTAGCCCGAAGCACAGCCACTCTTGCTCTGTTGGCGGGTCCTGCGAGGGTGCGAAATCATAGCACGGCTTCTCGTGCGAACGACCGACCCGATTCTAAACTAACGCCGGATACTGCGAGCGTCACGAGCGTACGGTCTGGTGCGACGGAGAAGGGTCGCTCACACAGCTATTTGGGCGGACATCGCAAATCCCCATCGACGAACTCGGCATCGCGCTTAGCCATCGGTGACAAGAATGGGGACGGAGACGGAGACGGAGATCAAGACGGGATCTCAGTGCCGACGCCGTCCGTTACCACGTCGCCGAACGGTCGGCCTACCTTGTCTAGGATCATCACAAGCAGCAATGCGTCCATGCGTTCCACCTACTCGGGACATAAGAATCCAATTCGTTCCAGACACACTGCCACTGTCCGGTCGTCACATCATTCTTCCCAGCATGCGACTAACGGTCTATCTACCCTTCGCATACCCACTTCTACTTCCCGTCAATCAGGTCTTTCCTCTGCAACGTCCGATACGACTTTCCGCACGGCGCAGTCTGAGCTTGTCACGCCGACGTCAGCAGATTCCAATAGCACGCGATCGCGCAAAGTGTCTGGTGGATCAACGCTTTCTACTGTCAGTACGCGAACAGTCGGAACAAGTGCTCCAAAGGTTCCCACGGCAAGCCTTGCGGCGAGAGGAGTATCGATGACACGCACGCGCGTTGCTTCTGGCGTTTCCGTCATTTCTACACGAACACCAGTACGGCATCCCGACAAGGACACTGTCAAGGTCAGCTCTGGATCGACGACGAAACGGCTGTCGCCTGCTGGGCGTACGACGCCGCTCGCACACAAAAGGTCGTCGGGCAAGAATGGGATAGAAAAGACTGCAAGTCAGAAGTCGTCGCCATCACCGTCGCCACGCAGCACTCGCGGAGAAAATGGGAAAGGGCGGGCAATGAAAATGGACAACGACAAGGAAAATACACCATCCGTCATGGCGGTCGACCTACCTGACGGAAATGGCGACAAGGAGAGCCCGCACGCCGTCACTGCGCCTCCAGAGACTTCTGAACCAACAGCGGACCCTGTCGTTACCCCACCGCCCGAAGAGGACCAGATCTCTGAAGAAACTCTCGCCCGGCGAGAGAGTACCGAAACGATAACGACGCCGTCGCGAACTCCAGAAATGAAGTCATCGCCGCGGCTGACGCTCACCGAATCGACACTTGCATGTACGGTCCCCCCTGGCGCGACGCTCGACATTGGCATACCCTGCATCATTTCTTCCAAGCGAAAGCGGTTCCGCGCGTTTGCAAGGTATATCGGGGAAGTCCTGGGGGAGCATGGACCATGGGTCGGTGTCGAGGTCCCGATCGACACCTGGGTTGGTGACTTTAGCGATGGTCGTGCATGGTGCGACGGGTCCTGGGGTGGCATCCGGTATTTCGACATTGGCGGGAACGGGTCCGAGTGGGAGTTTGGCGTTGGGGACGACGTGCGCGCGCCGCGACGACGTAAGACAGAATGGACGGGCCTGTCGACGCTCAGGGTGGGCGGTACGAAGCGCGAGGGAGACCAATTGCATGTTGGGCTGGACAGGATGAAACGAATGCGGAGTGCGTCGCCGGTCGCGAGCGATATGTCGACGTCGGAGTCCATGGGTCTATTTGTGAGGCCACAGCAAGTGCTATACGTGGTAGACGCTGTCGGCGCTGACCTGTGACGCCAAGCTTCCAACGGTATTTTCTTTGTTTCGGTTTTTAATGTTTCTTGACGACAGACGCGACGCCGCTTGTTGCTCGCTATGCTTGATTGTTTTTCGTTTGTGGATACCTGACGTGTCCAACTTCATCATTCTAGTGCTTCTTGCGGTCCTTTGGATTCTCTCGCACATCGGCCACGGCGTGCGACACGTATAATCCTCTCCCACCTTTCTTTTGTTTGTTCCCAAGGTTGTCATTTGTCAACGCTCTCTCTATGTTGCTTTTTTTTTCTCTCCCCTTCTTTGTGCTGGACTCTATACTCTCTACAGGATATCGGTTCGTTGACTGAATACCACCATAGTATCACGTTCGTTGAATTTTCATATTATATTTTCCTCTCTTATCACGCGCGTGTGATGGAATTTAGAGGTTTGAAACGCGTCTCCCTGGAATGAATATACGACTTTTAAAGGTCATTTTTTTCTTTGCGCTTCTTTTCTTTTGGTGTTTACGAATGGGATGTCAGATGCTGTCTGATCGGCTTTGATGGACTTTGGTCGACTTCGTCACTGGGTGAATCATTCATCAACAAGCGCATCTACAGTACTGGTGAGCCATGGCCAAACACGCAGCGCGGGAAGTAAATTCCACAACACATAGTTATGTCACTGACTGCCCTGACACTTGATTTTCATTGTCGTAAAATGAGACTTGTACTATATATGGGTTATCACGTATACCTCGTGTCAAGAAACGATGTGATTAGCGTTGTTCACATTTTCCCTGCTCTTCTCACCATGGTTACAAATTGCATGCTTGTGACTCTGTTGATTGATCATCTTCAAAAATATCTATGATACGAGGATCACCCAAACTACTTTACGAAGCCGAAGACATGCTATCTACTTGAATATGTCACATTTTGTGACATGAGTGTGACAACTCGAAACGCATAATGGTTTTGGTCAGACGTTTTCGTCGAAACGTTTTGTATTGTCCGTTGATCTTGTTCAGCATGCCCGTTTAGCTCAGTGGTAGAGCGCGCCACTCGTAATGGTGAGGTCGGTTGTTCAATCCAGCCAGTGGGCAGCGTTTTTGTACCCCTCTGTTGTTTAATGCTGTGCATGAGGTTCTTTGTGTTGCTGGGGCGACTCAGGAGCCACTAGTGCTCAATACGTCGTTCAAGGACCCTCAAAGATCGCTCCCTGTGTGTTTTTTGTCCCATTTCTCTGAAGGTGTGAATGACAAGACATGGTGCAGGCAGTCTTACCTATGCACGTGATAATGCAGTTATTCGTATACGAATATCTACAAATCAAACAAACGTGCGTTGTCAAAGCTTTCATATAGATAGCATACACCAATTTTATCCATACAACATTCAGCTAATTTACGACTGGTACTCATTAACGAGAATGTTCTGGTTGATTTGTCGTTCGGCTGGTTCATACGTCAGTAAGACGACACCAGATTTAAAAAGTCGGTGAAACACTCGCCATGGTCCAGAGCCTGCTGTCTCTTGGCATTCCAGGCGTCCCAGGTGTCCCGCTTCGAAATGTCAACCAAGGGTTAAATCGATACGATCAGAAGGAGGAAAAAACGATAAAACGCACCCCTTTGGTCTCAATCAAGCGATCGACAGCAGCGCCAGCAAATCCAGCACTAGAGAAGGTAGATCAAAGACCGTACCCAAAGTTGGTCGAACTTAAAAGCGCTGGCTTACAGGAGCTTCTTGGCCGTAGCGTGGTTGACAGGCTTGCCGTTAGCCGCGCAATGACTTTCATAGGCATCGGCAACCTAGGACGACATGCACAAAACGATTAATCTTACGACGCGCACAGACGGAATGGGAACACCGACCTCGTAGGCGACAGCGCCACCTAGCAGCTCATGGGTGACACTGGCGTGATGAGCACCGTCCTGTAGTAAAAACGGGTCGGATTAGAGCGAGGAATCGGTGGATAACAGAAAAAGACATACAAACTGGTCTTTAGAATCCTGGAAACTGTCGAGCCAACCCATGATGATTACAGATGAAGTGGTGATAAGAAGATGCGAGCGATGATATGATGCGAGAAAGGAGGGGACCCCAAACTTATATACTGGCACCGTCGCCCTAGCAATCCAAAACAGCGGACGCGACCCCCCTCCCCTTCCGCAGTTCCGTCTGATTGTTCCTGTCGGGAACTGTTTCATCACAGACGTCGCGATCTATTCTACTTTGATTTATAAAGACAGTGTGACACGCACGATAATTTCGGATCTGGCCTCAGACTGAGACGAGTGCGTTTGAGCGGATCGCGACTCCATTTTGGGGTCTGGCCCACTCGATGACCCGTCCAGCAGTGGCACCACAGATGGTCCGGTGCCTACCTCTCCGCTGGTGCTCGCCATGTCAGCAGAGCGACAAGACACGAAATAATCTCTGAGGCCGTTGCGCGATTTTTAAAATCTCATTTCACTTGCACGAATCCGGAGCCCAGACCTCGCACGTACCCATCATTATCATTTGTTTGCCAAAATAACATATCGCATCGCTGAATTCAGGATCACGAGATTGGCAACCCCAAGGAACTTGACTTGCCAGCCGACTACAACTCAGCGATTGCGTACGAGATCAATCACCTAGTCATCGCACACAATTTTCAATCAGTCGACCAACATGTTACATGATATACTATACAGCTCGCCATTCATCGCATCCGTCCGTTTTCAACCTACACATCATCGAACCTAGTAGCCACCGCCGTACTGGTTGGACTGATAGTTGCTCTGAGAATAGTCCGTCTGCTGAGAATAGTCCGTCTGCTGAGAATAGCCATTGCCGCACGAATCCGTCTGTTGTTGAGAGTAATCATAGCTAGAGTACTGGTTGTCGAAGTTATTCCCGGCTGGTGGGAGAATCACAATCAGCATGTGAACAATTTTGAATAATTAAAATACGGAATGCTTGCCCTGTTGCACGGCGCCGTTCCGGCTGTCCCGGCTGTCCCGGTAGCTGTCATAAGCATCCGCCTAGTAGGTGTGATCAACACGATCGAAAAATGACATCAAAAACAATCCTACGCCTTTGGTCTCTATCAACCGATCGGCAGCTGCACCAGCAAAGCCAGCACTGAAACATCGACATCAGACCGAAAAACACAATCAATCCAAAAAAAAAAAAGGCATGCTTACAAAAGTTCCTTGGCTTTGGCGTGGTTGGCAGGCCTACCGTTTTCTTCGCAATGATTTTCGTAGGCTTTTGCAGCCTAATAAGATGTACGACAATAGTCAGCGGGGGAGAAAGCCCAATCGCATTAAAAACGAGTGCGTACTTCGTAAGAAACGGCGCCTGCGAGCAGCTCGTGGCTGAGCTTAGGCTGGTTGTTCTGCGTATGTGTGCTTCACATTAGAATTGCGTGATATTTGCTGGAAGAAGAGAAGACACACGTATTGATCGTAAGAGTCTTGGTGGCTGTCGAACCAACCCATGATTATAATCGATGAAGGAGGGAGTGTGGAAGTAAACAGGGGTTGACAAGACCGCCTTATATACTTCTGAAACGACCACCTTCCTAATCCAATATGGCGGTTGGACCCCTCCCCCCCATCGCAGCCCGTTGGTTATTCCTGTCTTTCAAAGGCCTCGTGGTGGGTCGATAAGACAACGATGAGTTCGGATCTCGCATCCAGTCATTCCATTCCTGATCCTGATGTTGTTCGCCTAATGAGTCGGCTCCGTGGTACCCATCGAGGAATAAGATCTCATCCTATCCGTTTGGCGAAGGCCACGGCTGTAGGGCCTTCAGTGTGAGCGCCAGGCTTCCTGCACACGAACCTCACAAAAAAGCAGCACCAAGTTCCCACTCCAAAGGTATTTGACGCGTGAAATATTACATCATTTCGACTGCCTATCGCGATAAGCACTCTATGACACTTGCCTTTCATGTGGAGCCCACCTGCAAGTACCCGGTGACAAAAACCGCCCGACGGCGTTCCCGCGCCACGTCCTTCTCCCCGCATGACAGCATAAATGGTTTATCTAAAGAAAGCTGTTCCCTATATACAGTCAAGCATGAGAAAACGACTGCAATGGTTTCACACCAGATCAAACGACCGAATCGGGGTATTGTTCTTTGCCCTTGTTCCCCTAACCACCGTCCATGGAAATGATGGGACGGCGTAGTGAATAAAAGGCATAGCCGGATGTAAGACAACCTGACCAACATCGGCCGACGTGGCGCTAACTGACACGTCGAGCAAAAATACGTCAACGCGTATAACATTCGTCAACAGTACATCAATAGTAATCCTGTCTGTCTCAGGCCTTGAGCTGCGCACGCAAGTTGGCCTCAAGGGGTCCCCTGGGCCGGATGTATTGTACATATGCACCATCTCTGCAGAACCGCCATCAGAACATCGACTACATCAAACACCGCAACACCAAGAGAGTAACGCACTGCAATACACGCTTGTCGTCCTTGAGCTTGAGGTACTCCTCACGGTTGACATTTGTGAACCCCCATTTCTTGGAGACGATAATCTTCTGGCGCCCAGGGAACTTGTATCGAGCACGACGAAGAGCCTCTTGTATGACATTGGCGTTGCTATCCTTGCAGCGGATAGAAAGGATGATTTGGCCGATATTGACACGAGCAACAGTACCATATGGCTTTCCCCAAGCACCACGCATACCTGTCTGGAGCCTGGAAACAAGCGAATTCGATCTGGCGGCGAAAAATACCACCCATCTCAGGCACGCACCTATCAGCACCAGCACAGGACAACATCTTGTTGATCCTCAGAACATGGAATGGGTGGACACGGACGCGCAAATGGAAAGAATCCTTCCCGGAGGTCTTGGTGACATACTTGTTTGCACAGATGCGGGCAGCCTCCAGTGCTTCAGATGAAAGTTGCTCGTACTCGTCCGAAACAAGATGGCAGCAGTACGGGAATTCGTCAACAGATGCTCGTTTGCGTCCCAGGTCAAATATGCGGATCTAACATATACGAACCAAGCTCAAAATCACAAACAAAGGCTGGTCGTACGTACGTACTTTGGGATCGGGAACACCACGGTTGTAGCGAGATTTGGGATATGGCTTGTTCTTGCAGTAGCGGTAACAACGGGCGGGACGACGACCCATTTTAGTGGATTATCTGGATATAGAGCAATGAGCAAGAGAACAAGAGTGCACCCCGCCGCGTCATCCTGGTGTGGACACTGTCATCCATCGGAAGCAGGTTCCATCCAGCATACTCGTGCTCGCATACAGCCCGCAATGCATAGAAACTCGCGAAAGCACGCAGAAGAGAGGGTCCAAACTCACAGAATACACGGGGAATGGGGGGGGGATGATGGAAGATGGTCAGCGGGTGCTTATAAGGTGGGAGGCGGATGACCAATGCATGGCTGAGTAAGGCAACGCTGACAAATGGCGACAGTAAGCGGGTAGCTTCGGACTTTTTTCCTGGACGAAGATGCATCCGACTCTGGCGTGTCTCTCAAAGGCGTCGCGACGCGCGCTCACGCCGAAAAGAGGCAACAGCGATTTTTACAAGGGTACATTTTCTCTCTATACTTGTCGTTCGATCCGTCCGACGTGTGTGCCTCTTCGTAGGTACCCGCCAGGCCGCACTACCAGGTGGTCACCGCACAGGTGCACCAGGTCGGTTTGTCATTCGCGGCACATCCAAATACCGTCTGCTGGACGAAAAAGTACGTGTTTTTGTTGGGCCGAACATTGAGGAGATCTCGCAGAGCGAGGTACGTTGTCCGTTTTGTTGCGCCCCGGAGGGCTAAATTTTCTCTTTGGGACTGTCGAATTGAACACGGAATTGGAACAGCTGAAGCCGTATGTACATGTTGGCACCAAGTTGTCCAATCAGGACCGTCGGAATGCCCAGCTGCTCGTTCCCGTCCTGCCAGGGACCAAAGTAAAGCAGTGGAGGCGAGACGCTGAGACGGCAGGCACAGAGCGTGGCCCCGGTTGGGATGAGTCAACACCGGCTCCACCTGTCTAGGCGGTTCTCGGCTGATGCGTCTGATGTGTCTGGGCCGGCTTGGGCGATACAGCTACCTGCATGTACTAGTTTGTCCTTGCGACGGACGTGTTGGAACGTCTTGTGAGGAAGTCGAAGAACGGAACTGCGACTGTGTTTGAGAGGGAGCCTGCCATTTTTAATGTCGAGATGGCGAGAGTGCACCCGCGTTGTTTTGTACGTACCGGCGGTCGCGTAATCATCTATAACCTAAATAAACAATATTTTTTTTTCTATAATTGGCCGGTCAGAAGCCAACCGAGCTTGGAGCGCTGCCACCATAGTCCCCTTGCAGCTCGACACGCCGAGTGCTCGCGTCTGTCGCCGCACCAGCACCCAACCGACGGCGACGACATGCCCTTTGAACGGTATCTCCGCGCTGATGACCACGCTATCAACAGCAACGATGACCTCTCTTACTACTACCAGGATAACAGACACGCCTATGACGACGCAGATTGCCATTTCACCCATGGCCAATACTCGAGCTTCCCAGAAATCCGCAACGGTGCTTATCATCAGCCTCACGCGGTCCAATTCCAGATCTCCCAGCTCATGCTGAATGGCCCACCCATACTCGCCCCAGGCGGCGGTGCGGAGGTGCTTCCGGCCGGTCTTCTGGGCAGTACCTCAGGCTCTTCCTGGCTCATCAACAATGGGTTTACGCCGTACGTTCTCCTGTAATCCAGCTCGTTTTCCTCGATCGCTCATGCCCATCAAAGTTTCCATTCCGCACTGATCTCGAGGCAGGCTGCCCCAACTCTCGTGTCTCCCGACTGCATCTCCGCCACTTCCTACCATGGGGTCTCTCCAGATGGGCCTCATGGCCTTCCAAACCTTTCTCCCCGGTTTCCCATAGGCCTCGACCCGGCACCAAAACCATTTTCACACCCAACACCTTCACTCAAAGCCACTTCTTGTGCTCCTGATATCTCTCCTTCTCTTTCGCCTCCAGATTCTTCAGATACTGCTTCTTGCATACCTTCCGATGCCCTTGTTCCGGATTCAGGCTCTATGTCTATCCCACCCGCACTTGCTCTCCCGGTATACTCTGCATCAGGTTTTGACGTCCTTTCGATTCTCTCGCGAGTAGTGAACCGTCCAAATCCCACTGTTCAGCTTGGGCCCGTCGATCTCTCTTGCTCATTCATTATTGTGGATGTAAGACGAAACGATTCCCCTATTGTATATGCTTCTCCCACGTTCTGCCATCTGACCGGGTATAGTGAGCAAGAGGTTCTTGGACGTAATTGCCGCTTCTTGCAGTCTCCGACCGGCATCGTCGCGAGGGGTGATCCTCGCTGCTATGTGTCCCAGGAGGCCGTGACTTATATGCGCAAATTACTTTCCTCCTCAAAAGAATGCCAAACGACCTTGGTCAATTATAGAAAGGGTGGACAGGCTTTTATCAATCTCATCACCGTCATCCCTCTCCGTGGTGGCGTACATAATACGCCCCAGGAAGCTGATGATGTTGTCTACCATATCGGCTTTCAGGTGGACTTGACGGAGCAGCCAATTCGGATACTCGATAAACTACGTGATGGAAGCTACCATTGCGTCGAAAACATCCCATGGAGGACGAGTGGTATGGTCGGCAATAGTAGGCTTCCCGGTATCGGTTTCGGCCTCGGCCAGCTCGCTCAAGCCCAGAATATGGCAAATATGGGTACCAAGGGTGGAAAACATGGTCAAGTCATGAACGTAGCCGTGTCGAGGGAGTTGAGAAACCTTATCGCTGACACAGCGTTCACAGACGCTGTATCAATCTCGACGGGAACGAATGTTTCCGGTGCAAATAGTGCTTTGAGCGGACCAGAACAAGGCTCGAATGTTACCACTCCCCTTACAATGTTCGTATCACCGCCATCTAACTCCACTTCTATGAATCGCAT
>JBBPKM010000267.1:0-17281 GCA_038089255.1 Austroboletus rostrupii
TCCCTTGTTGATGTCGTGCAGGTTTGCAGGGTGTTGGACTACCGTCACGTCTGGAACGTACACCCTTTTTTTCCTTGACCCACTCTGGTCACGACGTCCTATCGCGTCGGTTGGGACACAAGCAGTATGGGTGCTCGTAACATGGGTTTTCTGGGTTGCTGGCACGGGTGTGCTCAACAAATCCCTCCCATCCTTGTTCTGGAGTAATTCATGCGAAGGAGTGGTTTATTGCGGGCAATTGCAAGCGTTGTTTGGTACGTATGTCGCTCGTACTTGTAAACGTCGTTCCTGACGATCCCGTAGCGCTTTCGGTTCTTGAAATGTTCGTGTTTGATAAAACTGCATGCATTTTTGCTAACTTGTGCCCTGCAGAATTACATTAACGTTTGGTATGCTTGTCATTACATGGCTTGTATGGAGGTCTGTGCGGTACGTCCGTCAACCAGTGGTCATCAGAGTGCCCCCGTTATAACACGCATCGGGATACGTTGGGGAGGCAGTGATAGGCAAATGTGACATGGAACAACGCATGTGTTATATCAAGCTGGAACTCGGATTGGATAACTACATAGTTATGGCAGTCATTCGTTTGTGACGTGGCGTATATAATAATGCCGTCTCAACTCCGCACCGGCAAGCACGGATAAGAAATCGGGACCGTTCCGATTGGTTAGAGCGGGTTGTCCCCACGCGGGAAAAACCGGAAGCCGAAATGCATTTGAGGCAGAAAAAACGGAGCAACCGTCTTTTTGATCCACCAGCCACTTTGGACAAGGCTTCCTGCGTATATCTACCTTTTCTTTCTTTGCTCGTAACTGTTACCGATCATGCCTTACGCTGCTGGTCCGTCTGGCGTACTCTTGGGCTGCATGCTGTTCTGACACATCTCGTAGGTGACGCTGCAAAGGGTGCTTCCCTCTTCAAGACGCGCTGTGCTCAGTGTCACACCGTCGGCGCCGGTGAGGCTCACAAGGTCGGCCCCAACCTCCACGGGTGAGCGCGCCTTGTCTTGCGTATCCAAAATATGGCTCATCCCTTCTTAGCATCTTTGGCCGTAAGACGGGACAGGCCGCGGCGTACTCGTATACCGACGCCAACGTCAAGAAGGGCATCACTTGGGACGAGAATACGCTGTTTGAATACCTAGCAGACCCCAAAAAGGTGTGTGCATTTCATTGTCTGCTGTTGCTACCATCCGTTTACGCCTCTCGCCTTTAGTACATTCCTGGTACGAAGATGGCCTTTGCTGGTCTCAAGAAGGATAAGGATCGTAATGACCTTATCACCTGGCTCAAGGACGCTGTGAGTCGATTCCTCTGGAATTTCGTTGAAGCAAACGTGCTGACACTGCTATGATTTCAGACTGCCTAATTTATTGTATGCCGCCATGGATGGACACCCTACATTAGCATCTTATTATGGTTTATTCTTTAGACGACCTGATTGCATAGACACCCCACTCATATTGCATTTACCACATGGTGGAAAAAGGTTGGACTTGAAGTCGCTGAGCTTTAAGCACGAGTTTTGTTGACCATCTAATAAATAAGTCGTGATCTAAAATACACAAATACCATAACAATGGATGTGTGCCGGATACAGAGCGTACAGAACAAAAATTAACTACGAAAGCATTGCCGTCCCTAAGCTTCGTAAATAAGTAGATATGATGGCCGGATCGCATTTTCCGTGTAACAAACCAGTTCATCGTAGTTCAGAGTGCCCCCAAGGGCAACTTCAGCGAGAACCTAAATCATGCACATTAGGACTCGACGACCAAAAGGATGGTTCTAGACACACCGAATCATAGCCTGGCGGAGGTGCAGTCATTGTGGTGTTATCATGGGTCATCTTGTACCCTTTCCCCACCACAACCTTGTTGAGAAGGATTGCCTTCTGCCGTGAAGGCTTGACATTGTTCGAGTAATCGTTGGACTTTGAAGAGGTCGACGACGTATATATGCCCGCACCAAACCTGTCGTCCTTTACGGTCAACACCACGCCGTGGGGTCGAACCGACACAGGTCACTTGCCTGCCCCAACCGGTCTTCTTGCCAAACAGATTCAAACTGTACGATGTCCGAATGATCCCACAGAGAGAACAAGAGTTGGAAGAGCAAAGGGTGGTGTTCCCATTGTCTCCCAAAAGACACTCCCTCGTCGTTCCATGCCAGCGGCGGTTCTCGTTCCCGGCAGACCGTCCTGCGGCTGCAAACTTGCCTCGCGCTTCGACGGACGCACTGTTGGCCAATTATTTCCGTGAGACAAGGGAGTGCATACATAATACATCGCTAATTGCCACCCACCGGTACGCGTCATATTTTGCGATGGAAGAAGAGTGTCCAATGACTTTATATACTCGGCGGACGGTCGGACAAGATGTCTGGTGCCGCCATGAGACCTTGAATTGATCGGCAACTACAACTTTATCAGACCTCCCTGCACATCAGGCAAGTTACTGCAGCATACCACTCTTGAAGGTATCATGCGCGTTAGGGACCTCAATCAAGAGGGGCGCATTCTTTCCCACCTTTGAACTACATGCCTGACTGAAAAAGTGCCCCTTCTTGACGGCCTTCCCGCAGAGAAGACAGCCGTTCTTCACTGGTCTGCAGCGTAGAGCCGTAAGTATTGCATCGAGTAGATGGAACCACAGGTCTACGGACTTGGAGGGCGCTCCTCCTGCAGCTCCTGTGGCCTTGGCCTGCTGGGCACATGTCTTACTGCAGAAAGAATGGGTTGTTTTCCCATCGGTATACTTGGGCTGCTTGTGACAAAACTGCATAGCATGGCGTTACTATCAAAAAGGACTCTTGAGAAGGACGACACACGTCACACATATTAGCTTTGGCACGAGGGGCAGCCTTGGCGCTCTTTCCTCTCGCAGAAGGATTGCTGCCTGGTGCAGCCTTGTTCTGCATCTGGGCAGCACACGTCTTGCTGCAGTACGAGTGGGTCTTCGTTCCATCAAAGTACTTGGGCTTCACATGGCAGACCTACGGTGAAAATAAGATGTACGGGGTATGCCACGTGCATAGGGAAGCGGCATACATCACATAGGTTGACTGCGTTCGTCGTGGCTTGTTGAGAGGGCGGCGCACTAAACGCCGGCTGGGCCTGCAGGGGTTGGGCCTGCGCAGATTGTGCCTGAGCACTTTGCGCAGCTAGATATTGACCAGCCATAGTGCCGAGCACCGAGAGTGCGGCATGCATGGGGGGAAGTGCAGCGCTCATATCGAATCGAGGGATTGCCTACACCTATTCCGAAATGGGTAAACGAGAGATGACGGAGATGTGGTCAACTATCGCTCGCCAGGAGCGACTCGAGAGTGCGGATAAGACAAGAAGGATGGTTGATGATTGTACCGAGGGCGAGCGAGTTTTATAGCCAACACGGCCGTAGCACAGTCTTGACACCGCTCGAGCAACGCGAACAATGCATGTTTCTCGCGAGGGTCAATAGATCCATTTTTCTGCGACGGTTCGCGGTGAGCCAAACGGTGCCCACGCCCGTAGTCACCGAGGTCAAGTTGACCTTGGCCTCAGCGCAAGGCAGCCGCACCTTAACGTTAGGCACGTGCAAATACAAATGCGCCTTGATCCGGATATGTAGTTCGCCTACATTTCTGACGGCACGAGGTATGTAGTAATGGAGACGGCGATTGTAAACAATCATGGTAGTTTGAGCAGTACAGCATCTCAGTGCGACTGGCTAGATGCGATGCAGCCAAGGTTTAGTTTGCATCATCGACAACAAAAGGTTTAGGTTTTCACGTACTCTAACCAGAAGACCCAGTGGCAACAGAATAACTGGCGCAAGAATATTTGCATCGGTTTTGTAATAGGACACAGCCACCGCAAGGTACTCCGCGTTGCGTACGATCACTAGCATTGGGAATACAGACACTATGGTACATTTATCGTACAATCGTGGATATGTATACATTACAGGATGTGGGGTATCAACATAGCAGAAACAAACAGTCGTATAAATACTACTCGTTGCGAGTACCATGCAAGGTCCCTTCATGCTAGGCAACAACTAGGTAATCATGAGGTCGTTAGTAGGGCCACGATCATCATGACACCATAGGCGTCTTGAACATCGTCTGTACAAAGGCCTTCAGATTTGGTGCACGTGGTTTCTCCCCATACACAACCAGATATGCCGGCCGCAAGGTATCGTTGTCATAGGTGACCGTTTCTGATCATTAATGTCATTCTGGGCTGAAGGGAATGTATACACATGGTCTGACGAACCTTCATAATTCAAGTCCCAACCGATTTCGCCAGCAATCTGGGGGGAAAAAGTCTACAATAATATTTATGCAGGATACCATTCACTTACAGAGTCATATCCAGACGGTGGTGCCTTTAGGTCGGGAGCATTCCAGTATCTCTTGTAGGGCTTTCCTACAACAACGCGGCTGAGAATCATTACCCGTAAAGAGGCACATTCTGAGAGATTGGTGACATAATCGTCTGCCTCTGTTCCAGGTATTCGTGAGATGCTCCGTGGGCAAATAAAAGACATACTCGAGGAACAGCATGTGGTATAAATGCCATGTCCAAATCTGAAGCAATATAAGTTAGAACTAGCCCGAATTCATAAGTGCTTTCACATACCGTTTGAACGAGTTCTTTGAACCTGATAGGTGGGTCAAAATAGATAAAGTGCGGCAAGCAAGTGGACTCACCACATTTGTTCACATCAAACGAGTCACGCACGATCGAGCAGAGATAGCACTCTTTGAGACTGCAGAGGAGCACGCTGCCTGTGGATTCCCCCAAAAGGCATGCACGATTGGTACCGTGGAAAAGGAGTTTCTCGTTGCCTCGCTTGTCTTTGGCGTTGATAGCAGTCTGGACTCGAGATCTGGAACGTCTTGGGTATAGGGGTACTACGGGAAAAAAAGGGCTAAATATGTTTCACCTGTAGTCCAGATACGGTTCCAGCGCAGGTTCCGGCCAGAGAACCTTGAAAATGTATTGAATTTCGGGTCTCGTTTTCTTGCGATGGCGCCATCCCTTGATGAAGAGCTGCTCCACTATATTTGTACCATGTATTAATACTTTTGGTAGAAAACAAGATTAGTCACTCACCTTCCGTGAATATAGGGCTATCTTTGTCGAGACGGACCAGCCGTTTTCGTCGACCGTTGGGGTTGTTTACCGGATCATCAAGGGAAAACTCGTCGGGAGGGGCTAGCTTCACCCACTCATCTTTGTGAGGAGATGCCATGATCAGACTGAAGAGACGCTGCGGATTTGAATAGCAGAGAAAGTGAAGAAAGGTTATATGTTGCCCATGGCTCTACACCTCACGTCCACTGCACCACGTCTGCACGGACAACGAGGTCTAGCCGACGCTATTAACGACGGGGTGCCGGTCCCAGTGGCCGCGGGTCCGGCGATGCTCCGTCCATAATCGACGCGAGGCGTGGGCAATTGGGTTATCTGGAGCGTGTGTATCAAGCATGGCTACGGTCCTGTGCTTACCATGCAGCATCCACGCTGTGGATGTGGGGACCTTCCCGAAAAGGCAAGTGAATACGATGGAGCAAGACACAGCAAGGGAAACACGCTGAAGCTGAATGGCCTGTCAGGTCGCCCCTGTGGCAAGACGAGTGAGCTGAGTCAATTAGTTTGTCGCAGTTCGCCCACTTACCTCCTCGTGGCGAACCCATATGTTTGTCGATTGTGACATCGCCTTTTCGGAAGAGCACTATAAGAGACACCCTTCTCAAGGGCCGCGAAGGAAACTATCATTTCATTGCCCTGATTCGATCATCTCCCCCCATCATCTTGTATTCAAAATTCTCTACCTATTCTTCGCAGTCTTCACCATCACCTTCGGCATGTTGGTCGACACTCGCCGGATCTTAAAACTCTTTGGGCTTGGAGGATCCCCAACCACACCACAATCGTCCTCTGGTAGGCAAAAACAATGTCCCGCGACTCAGTACTACACCCCAAGGTGTGGCGTTTCGTCACCGGCGTCCACCGCCACAGTTGCTAATGTCCCTCAGCGACTCGTATCTGAAGCCGCCATCACCTAATGGCTCCAATGATACAGAAGCCGACTATCCTCCTCTCACGGCCCCTGCTGCCCCTGTTGGCGCATCTATAGCGCCGTTCGAAACACCGAAGGCAGCGCCGATCCTGTTTTACGAAAAGAACAACGCATTCTATGAATTCACCAACTTTTCGCCACACGATGTCGTATACAAAGGAAAAAGATACCCAACGAGCGAACATCTCTATCAGGCGCTTAAAGTACGCTGTGCAGGTTTCTCGGTTGTGTATAAGTACTAACCGGTCGTTCAGTTCCTGGATGACCATCCCGAGATCGCCGAGCGGATTCGCAACTGTGGCGAAAGACCGATGTTGGCCTTTGATGAAGCACATCGGAACCAGAAATGGGTGCGTCCGGACTGGAGACAAGTTAATATAGAGAAGGTGCGCACCGGTTCTTTGTACTGTGTGCTTTTCCGGGCTGAAGAAACTGGCCCTGTCGCACGAAACTATAGATGGAAATTGCTCTTCGCCTCAAATTCACTCAACACTCTGACCTTAAAGCGTTGCTTTTGGGAACGGGTGATGCCAACCTTGTTGAGGTAATGCTGTCATTTCGTCCCATTTGTCAAGGGGCTCAACCTGCTTCAGGACTCCCCACGTGACTATTTCTGGGGGGTCGGCGCCGACCATTCTGGCCGAAATGAGCTCGGTAAAGCGCTCGCAAGGCTTCGGGAAGAACTGCGCCGAGAACAACAGGACCCGTCTCATATACCCACTGCCCGGCGAGACACTACCCGTTTATCAGTTCAAGATCTTACTTCTCTTCCACCCGTTCTGGCATCTGGCCGTTCCGCCAGTCTGCAAGCAGTTCAGGGCAATAGACTCTGTGAGGTACGATCGACCACCGCCCATCCTACGACACGTTGTCTAATCGAGGATTTGATACAGTTCTGCCGAGCAAAGCCTAGGTTCCAAAACCACCCTTACTGCGGGCGGACATGCGCTGCGCAAGCGGCCAAATTGTGTAGCGTGCGTACTCGTACCTTGCATACCTTTCTTTCTTCACGTTAACATCACATTTCCCTCGTAGTTTTGCCGTTCAAAGCCCCGATTTGGGAAGCATCCTTATTGTTCAAGAACCTGCGCGATCAGGGCAGGTGGAACGGCTTGATCTGCTATCTATGTTGTGGGCCATACTGATTTTATGGGGTTGGAGATATGGGTATGGTTCTAGTAATTATGATACGTATCTTAGCACCGTCCTATTCCGTTATCAGGCGAGTGTTTGGCCGCGCCGCATGCGATATCGCAACTTGTATAGGCAAACCCATCCAGGGCTATTCATTACGAATAACGTAAAGTTCGTCAAGCATAGCTATCCAGCTGTATACGTAGGGTAACCAGGTGCGGGTAGACCGGAAGATGTATGAATGATGGTAACTGGTTACACGTGTGATTGATCGAGTGATATGGGTGAAAGCTTGAGCAAAAGAAATCAAAAGGAAATATAATTGTACAGTTCCAGCTGCGATAGATTAAACACAGAACCTTGACAAATCACTTATCGTCGGTAAAGTCGGCAGAACACCCAATGCTGAGAATACGCTTGAAGCCATCTGAGGAAAGATATCGTCAACGGTGCAATAGCCCACTGGATAAGGATAGCTCTTACTCCGAATGGGACTCAGGGCACGGGTTGGACTGAGCGCTCTCATGGGACTCCGTGACCCTACGAGTCTTTTGGAAACTGGATGCACATTCTCGTCGGAAATGGAGACACAGTTGTCTTTCTCGTCATTCGTGGCAGAGTCGAGTGCATGTTGTGCAGGCGAGTTTGTACGTGGAGTAAGCACGAGACCGCAATGCTTATCCGATGAAGAAGTAGGGGAAAGTAACGCCGCAGTGCTGGAATTGCATTGAGTCTTTACTGCAGAAAGAGAGATATTCTTCCTCTTCCTTCGCCCACGTGAGTGTGTCGACGGTCGGTCTGCCTGGCTATGGCTACGAACGCGGGTAGCGACTGCTGGGACACTGGCATTAGGGTCGGGGACAAGAATCTTGGCTACGGCCGTGAGACTAGGAGCATGTTCAGCTTCCGAATTATTCGTGCGTAAGGGGAAAAGTGCGGGAAGGAGGTTCCCGGCCGAGAGCTTTCGTGGAGGGGGACAGGTTGCCGCATATCTAGCACGTGTGTCCATGGAGGATATCGAGCGAGAGTGATTCGTCCAAGTTTTCCAAGTATTGCACTCGGCCATGGAAGACTTGGACGAAGCGGGGGAGTAAGCATCATCGCACCAGGTAGCCGCGTCTGCGATATTGTGGATATGGATATGGTATTTGAGAGCTTCGACGTTCGGCAGAATATCAGTACATCCTCGACGACGACATTGTATCTTGTTCGTTGGCTTTAAACCTGCGTTGTCCATCATCGCAATGGCTTGACTTTGCTGTAGCCACCGGGTCAGTACGCTGCCCCCCGATGACTCATGAGTAAGACAGGAACCCACCGCTTGAATAAGTTCGCGTCGGTAAGTGCGATGCATATGAATTTTAGGTTTCGGCCTCCACATCATGTCCATAGTCGATTGTCTTTCCGTTGGCGCAGCAAGCGTGTACATCGATCGTTGGTCGTCAGGGAGCTCCTTCTCTTTAATTTCCGCTCTGGAACATTCCGGTACATCATCGCCGCCGTGAATGGCACTATAACCAGCAACGGTCCGCTCTGCCGTGTTGGGGGTAGAGGTCTCGCCCATGTTTGATGCTGATTCAAGTTTGGTAGAAGATGTATCCTCCGAGCCAAGCGCAGCAACGAGTTCCCATTCGGAGGGCCCGTCGGAGTCGATGTCGTGTTCTTCACCTGTGTAATCACCACAGTGGGTGAAGATGGCTTCTGGAACCTCCAGGGAGAATATGGCACCGAATCTGCGAGTATCAGGTCGTGCAAATCGATTAGAGGGTAGATCGGGGAGGGTCTCCGTAGTGATGCGGAGGCTGCGAGCAGCAGCGTCGGGGTGCTCGGACTGCATATTAGCTAGAAAGGAGGACTATCACCGATGTGACATGAGATGCTGGGTGCGGGTTTATATGGAGAAGACGAGGACTGACGCTTTGACATTGTGGAGTGCGGTCCACGCTTG
Source organism: Austroboletus rostrupii (assembly GCA_038089255.1). Classification (NCBI taxonomy): domain Eukaryota; kingdom Fungi; phylum Basidiomycota; class Agaricomycetes; order Boletales; family Boletaceae; genus Austroboletus; species Austroboletus rostrupii. The sequence goes on from JBBPKM010000267.1 coordinate 9,156, forward strand.
GTCGTGGGGGTTCCACACTGAGAGTCCTCGTGGCTCAGAGGCAATGCTAGTTACAGCTTCCAAGTCAGCGATACAATGAAGTATGCGTTTGTACATAACATCGCTGCTGTCCGATGCAGATGGGTCGTGGTCAGTGGCTCTAGGGTTAGGGTCTGCTGCTTGGCAACTTTGCGCCGTCCCAACAAGCTCAACATGGCCGGTGCGGCTACTGTAGCGCGAGCCTGCCATACATTCGCGCACACCTCCCGCCCGCTCCATACTAGCTCGCATCGTTCGCCTGCGTATCCAGGCCACATTCCCCTCAATGGTTTTGAGAATGCCTTCCTCACCGTAGGTTCTGCAGTCATGGCATTCGTGAACCCATGGCGCGGCGGTAAGTCGCTTCGAGAGACCAACTCGTCTATGTCGGTCATGTTAATGTGCCCTAGACATGGTGGCCGCCCTAGGCGAAACCACTGCGGGTTCGACATTACCAAGGTTGCGTGATACGATGCTTGAATCACCAGAAGGGCGCAGGATTCTCAAAGACCGCCCGCGGATTAGCTCAAAGACCGTAGATTTGCAAAGACTAAAAGCACTTCCAGATGGGACGTTTGGAAGGGAATACACAAGATGGCTTGAAATATGCAAAATTGCCCCTGATTCTCGGGAGCCCGTTTGTTTTTTCTACTCATTGCAGCCACTGGCCATCTTATATTCGATAGGTCCACTATATCGATGATCCCGAACTCGCCTATGTTATGCAGCGATATCGTGAAACACACGATTTATATCATGCTCTGTTCGCTCTCCGCGTTTCTGCTCTACCAGAGCTTGCACTCAAGGCTTTCGAGTTCGCCAACCTAGGGTTTCCTATGACTGCGCTTGCGCTCGGTGCATCGGTCAGGATGAAGGAAGCTCAACGTAATAGGCTCTGGCACGAATTTGTCCCATGGGGGATCAGGTGTGGGGGGAGTGCCAAATGTCTTCTGACGGTCTACTGGGAAGAGAGATGGGACCAAAATGTTCGGGAAATTAAGAAAGAGCTTGGTGTGTGGGACCCACCAGGTGGGTTAAGCATTACTTCGTTGTTACGTTGAATTGCTCCCTTCTGTGATGATAGCCATCGTAATATTTCTAGAGAAGTTATACCATCATAAAATCACCATGTTCTATTTAAGTTGGATTATCTTTGTGAGGAGCATTTATTTTTACAACAACCGCTCAGGATCCATGCAGAGCTCCCAGTGTGATGCTTTAAACTTTGTTCTGCATAATCATTTCACTTTAAAAAAGGGCTCTACGGGATGACACCATACCTCTTCAATTGTCTGAGCTGGATTCAGAGCTGTGGTGAAGACGATGGGTGATGTTGGCATATTGGAACATTCATTATCTTCATCCATATGCGAAATGAAGTAGGATTCCCTAGCGATCAAGCTTCATGCAAAATGAATTAATGATGATAACAAAATGGTTGTTAAGAACCAACTTGGCCATAAAACAGTTTGCATAGACTGTTTGAGATGAGTGATTGCACATACAAAAAAAAGACAGCACACTCACTTCCACCCATTGGAAGACACATGGCAAAATGACCAGGATCGAACTGTCCTACTATCCACTTTGACACAAGCTGTAGTTGGCTTTGAATAGCCTGATAGTAAATACTTACAATAGCCATGGAAAGTCCAGTGACAAGACTATAATCAGCATAAATCATTGAAACTGTCTTGAAATAAATATTTCCTACCCAGTTATTAATCCAGTCTGAATAAAAAATTTTACGAGCCTTTTGACCAAAAGATCTAGCCTAAATATTGCAAAGTCATTTGCCAAATAATTTAGTATCAGGTACCATATACCTTATAGATGTAAAAGGACCACGTCTTTTAAGAATGTAACACATTGATCCCGCAATCAATATGTCGGCGAGAACAGAAAGTCCTAACCAAGTTGGCAATGACCACTAATGAAACCGATAAGCATAATATAATCAATCACCAAAAAGATTTGATCTTACAATGAGACGAAGACTTAAGGCACTTTCAAAAATATAGTTGCCAGAAATCTGATATATTATATTGAAAAAACTTACCAAGATAGAACAAAGGCAACCGCAGAGGCTGCTCAGAAGTGAGTAAATTTTCATAATCAAATGGAATGCCACTTTACATGCTTCGAGCACCACAATGATGCACTGAAATGTAGATAGATTAGTATCATTTACACTGATATGCTGATGCATACAAACAAGCAGAGCTGAAACTCTCAGATAAACTAGCTTGTTTTCCACTGCAAGACGCTATTAATCTCTATGATTGGATACAGAATCGCTGCTACTTACGAAGATAGATGCGACTAATGAAAAATAAATGAACAAGACAGGTAGTTGATGCCTAAACATGATAAGTTAGCACATTCGTATAAAATCCAAGTGCCATCTTTACGCATATTCCGATATATGCTCCAAATGTCCTACTGATGGTAAATCTTGATGCTATGAGATTTGAAAACCATTCACGCACCATGCAAGTGTGGAAATGCTACCGCGACCCGGGCCCATGCCGTGCGCAAGAATAGAGGTGCAACACAGCAACGCTCTATGTTGAAATTTTCAAAGGGAACCACGGAATATATATTGGTTTACTTACACTCCTGAAGCTTGCATTAGCCTTTTGTCGTCAATTTACTTTCAGCAACATGTCGAATAAAACCACGGACCAAATGAGCATGACCTGGATGCCAGTGGTCGTCAAACCTTAACACCGGTGTGCTTTATATGTTTTGACAGCACTTACTATGCTCTTGATCCAAAGGGAATCACGACCGTGGATAGATTTCCTCCAAAAATACAGCCCAACTTGGCTGGTCAATATAATGAAGACACTAGCCAGGATGCGACAATGACTCGCACTAAGTCGTGATTCATGGTTGATGGAAACTATGAGACTCACACTAATGAGATTGACAGACCAGCGAATAGTGTGGGGGTATGATTGTTCAAGTGTCCGGAGAACGCATCGGAGAGCGACGGCGACCCCAATAGCAAAGATATTTCTATAGAATGAGGGGCGAGACTCATGAGGGGATGGACAAGGAATCGCACTGACAAACAAGACTTATATATCGTGCGCCCGAGAACTATGGGGCAGTGTACGCCGCTCGGAGCCCTCCATAAATCCATTGACATTGTAATGCTGACTGGGCCGGTGAACCGGAACTACCACAAGGGATCGATCCGATACGCTGTGTAGTAGGCTATTTGTGTGACGAGCGGAATCACCCACACCCTCAGTTCCACCCCACAACACCGCCGTCAACCACCTGCTCCCTAGAGCAGACGAAGGGATTCGTGAACAAGATGCCTCCAAAGAAACAAAATGCGCCATCATCATCTTCTAAGGTGAAGGAAGACAAGGTGATCTCTTCACTCGTTGTTCGTACTATGTACTGACTGACCAAGGTTTCTTGCGAAGACATTTGGCATGAAGAATGTGCGCAATCACATTTTTGCCCATCCATTGATACTGATGATGGAATTTCGCAGAAAAACAAGTCATCCAAGGTCCAGAAACAGGTAAAACAGATCCAGGCGCAGGCCGCCACGGCGGGGAAATCTAGGGAAACACTTGCAAAGGAGAAGGAAAAGGAGCTACGCGCTAAGGAAAAACTGGAGGAGGAGAAGCGTAAAAAGGAGGAGGCAGCCATGTTTAAGCCGGTGCAGGCCCAGAAAGTCCCGTTCGGTGTTGATCCAAAGACGGTTCTCTGCGCATTTTACAAAGCAGGGAACTGTGAGAAAGGCAGCAAATGCAAGTTCAGCCATGACCTCGATGTTGGCCGGAAGGTGGAGAAGAAAAACCTCTACGAAGATAGCCGAGAGGAAAAGATGAAGGGTTCGTCAAATGTGCCTCCTCTTCCCGTCGTGGATATTAACTGTCCGATGTCCAATGTCACAGACACGATGGACAACTGGGACGAGACGAAATTACGAAGTGTAGTGTTATCGAAGCATGGAAACCCAAGAACCACAACAGATGTACGTGTCATTGGCCTTGAATGTGCCTTACTGACATGCATGCGTAGATTGTTTGCAAATACTTCATTGAAGCCATTGAGACCAAAAAGTAGGCAATCTCTCATCACTCTTTGTGTTTTAATTGCCTTATTCTATAGGTTTGGTTGGTTCTGGGAATGCCCAAACGGCGGGGAGAAATGCCAGTACCGACATGCATTACCTCCAGGCTTTGTCTTGAAGTCTGAGAGGAAAGCCGCGGAGGAAGCTGCGAAGACCAATGTCATATCCATAGAGGAGTTTCTGGAGATAGAGGTAGACGTTGTCGCGCAAGAGTTTTCGTGTGCTGACTCTTCTCTAGCGGCACAAACTAGGATCTAATCTTACTCCGGTCACCCCGGAAACTTTTGCCATCTGGAAGAAGACACGGATGGACAAGAAGGAGGCAGAAGCAGAAGCATCGCGCAAGGCCAAGGAGGCACAGCATGCAGCGGGGAAGATCACTGGTATGAGTGGCCGAGATCTGGTAGGTTCTCACTTGTGTTTTTCGCGCTCTTTTGACCTGTCACCAGTTCCAATACAACCCAGAATGGTTCGAAGATGAAGATGAGGGAGATGAGTCGGACGACTTTGACCTCAGCAAGTACAGACGTGACGAGGAGGATGTATACGCGGAACTGCGACAGACGGTGGAAGGAGTTAGTGATCTACATTTATACGACGATGACGACGGGGACGGGGAGCTGGACACTTGATGACTAGTAGGCCTATGGTAGTTGCGTAATGTTGCGCGGAGTCTGGTTCACTTCACTTTGTCTTCGTCACTCTCACCATGTCTCGTCTGCCCCAACCCTCGTCTTCCAGACCGACCGTCAAAACCACCCTATTTCCTCCTACTCCCCGTTCTCGGGCACCCTCCCCGTCAAAGCCTTCTGCTCCTTCTACGCCTCGTATACGCACAAAGTCAATTCCAAAGTCACCTTCCAAGTCGCTCCGCCGAGCACCGCCTGAGGAAGAGATCCCGCCTCCCAAAACGCCTCTCAACATCAAAGAAGCCATCGCACTTAAACGTGCAGAGGCCAAAAAGGCAGCCGCTAGATCCACCGGCGGCGGTGGTGAAGGCGTTGGATTCGATAATTTTGACAGCTTGGAGGAGGCCCTCCGCAGTGAGAGTCCTACCAAGAAAGAAGTGGACGAGAATAATGATCTTGGCCGGTGGTCCGTAAAAGAGTCCATCGAGCGCGCCCGTAGCACAGGTGTGGACGTTGGTCTTCTTTCGTACCCGGAAAGCTTACCTGACGAAGATTTTTATCATAGGTTCAATCAATCTCGCCTCTCGTTCATTACCCTGCCTACCATCGGCTTTATTCGAGCTTCATTTGGGTGTGAAGCCTGATGCACTGAAATCAGTTCCTCAGGAACCTTCAATAGGCTTTTCCGAGCCCCCCGGGAGACGACCTGGACAACGTGGAGGTCCCGCATGGTTTGAAGCACAGGACCTGCAGGTGTTGAAAGCTTGGAACAATGAGATCATTGAGATACAACACGAAATTTCACTCTTTGGATCGCTCAAGTCGGTTGACGTAAGTTTACTCTACTTTCTTGTGTATGCATTTCACTTACGACCATGATAGTTGCATCAAAACAAGATTTGCACTCTGCCCGACACTCTTGCTGACTTGACAGCCCTTACTAGCCTAGATCTTTCACATAACTCGTTAATTTCGGTCCCAATTAACATGTTCGCGCTCCCCGCACTCTCCACCTTAAATTTGTCACATAATGCGCTTGTCGCCCTGCCGTTTGGTCAACCGTTTTCAAACTCTTCCAAACAATCGCGAACGGACACGCATAGTTCAGGAGGATTCTTTGGCCCTGTGATCACCCGTGCTACTGTATCATTACCACGCCTTCTGTCGCTAGATGTTTCATTCAACAAGCTGACCGCTTCCGCTATCGACTGCGAGAACCTCCCCTCTAGCTTGTCCAAGGTTAATTTGTCCTCAAATCCTATCGCGTCAGGAAACCCTAATTCGTCGGATCTCATACGCGCGTTTGGGGACCTTGGGCAGTTAAAAGAACTTCGTCTAGCGAACGCAGATATCGGGGACGATGCATTCCCACTCACTCATGCTGGGTTTCGGATTTTCCCTTCATTGCGCATACTCGATCTGGGAGAAACGCGTGCAACTGCTGAAACCGTGGCGTTGGCGTTGGCCAACTTAAAACAGTCGGTCGTGTTTGACATGACGACAGATGAACCACCAGAGGGCACCATCAGGGTAATCGTCGGGAAGAAGGTTCTAAAGGAAGCTTGGGAGATCGAAGCTGAGCGCAGGGGACGGCATAGGAACGAAAGGTCCCAGACAAACGGGGGTTCGACAACCAATGTCAAGGACCCTGTCGTGCACGAAGAACCAATGAAGGAAGCATGGGAAATCGAAGCAGAACAGGGCTTATTAACTGAGGGCGGCCGAAGGCGTGCAAGAGCGGCGGCGGCGGCAGTTGTAGCGGAGCCCTCGATTACCGGAAGTGTACCATCATCCCGAGGAAAGCCAGCTTTGGTCTCTGGCATCGGTCGTCCCAGCTCCCCTCCAGCGCAAGGTACCCTATTGTCATCGTTCAACTTGAGCAACCCCCAGTACTACAACGCAGCTATCCAGTCGCTCACTCTCCCGGCATTAGCCCCTCCTCCGAAACCGCATGCAAGGTCCTTTTCTCTCGTTACGTCTGCCTTGAATGCATATGCCAATTCAGGCAAAATCGACATTGCTTTGCCTACACCAAGTCTTCCTATTGCAGCAATAACTCCACAGTCTTATGCACAAACGCTCAAGATACTCATACTTAGCAATAGGAAATTGGACCTTTCCGTTTCATTACCTTCTGGTCGACGCGAAACAGACTCCGGGCTGATCCCGGCCCTGGAGGAACTTTCATTGGATGGATGTAATCTCGGCGATAACGTCGCAACAACTCGCCAGGTGGATGGAACCACGACCCCGGTAAAATCAAACGAGCCAATTTTGCCTTTGCTTACACGGCTATTTCCTAATCTGAGGACATTGGATTTGTCGTATAACGCGCTGACGTCTGCCGCGCTGCAAAAGGACGTTTTGATGGGCCTCATCATGGCATCAACTCAAGTTACACCTAATCGCCCAGGATTGAAACATCTTCGACTTCAGGGTAACCACATTTCGACGCTTGACGGCTTCCGGGAAATGGCAGATATTTTTAAGGGTCACCGTTCTGATCCTGACTGGAAACTCGAGGAGCTGGACTTGAGAGACAATGAAATTTCCAAACTACCGCCAGCACTTGGTTTGTTGCCGCTGGATGTCTTTCTGGTGGATGGGAATGTGTAAGTGGCTACGTTGTCTTTGAGATATATGATCACAGGCTTAACACGTTCTTCGTCTCGAACCCAAAGTTTCCGGATCCCTCAAAGGAAGATTTGGGAACGCGAAGGAACCAAGGGACTGTTGAGCTGGTTGCGCGGGCGCATTGAGTGAAATTGGTCACATCATACTATAGGGCTTGATGTAGTAGCCTTTAGCATAATATCCACACTGTACATGGATCCATGAAGCCCGTCAAAGTACTCGTGTTTGCGGTCTTATGTGAACGATACGCTCTTCTTCCGCTCTGGGCATTGGTGCTGTCGGGACTCGGAAGAACGCACCACCGTCTCAATAACTCGGTCCCCAGGACACAGGAAAAGAGCGCTACCTTTTTGAACAAGGGAATTGAATGCTTGATCCCAGAGCTCTCCGTTTTGAGGCCCCACAGAAATTATTAGTGGATAAAATCCCCGAGGACACGCCTGTAAAATGTAGGTGTAGGCATAGAGTCTCTGCAGATAATCGTCTGATGCGGCTCTCCTCTCCTTGACGCATACTTTAGCGGCGGTTCATCCACCAGCAATCCAGGAGCTATACACATTATTTTTCTGCCATTTCCCAGTGTTGAAGGGGAACCCATCTGCCGCTCTGACAATCCAGAAGACCATGAAGAGCATTCCGGTTCCTCAGTCAGGTCAGGCCTTCAATACGTCGTCGTCAACCCTGGACGAAAGCGAAAGCTAGCTCAGCTTCATGTGTTGACAATTCATCGACCAGCAGTCACTCCT
>JBBPKM010000268.1:0-17274 GCA_038089255.1 Austroboletus rostrupii
CTGTTACTGGAGTTTCCGCCGGTGTGTGTCAGCCGGGTGACGATTACAATAGATGGAGGCAATGGCAGCCGCCCAGAACGGCAATTGTCGCGAACAAAACTCCAGGATACCAAGCATCTCCTGTGTTTATCGTTATATTCTATCTAGCCTCCACCAATTTCTGAACGGGTGTATGCAAGACATTAACACTTATGGACACAGTCTCCCCTCAGCAAGTGCTGTATGTTCAGACTGAAATGGTGTGACATCTTCCCCTTGCTCATCCCTTTGACTAATCGTCCGTCGGGCATCGGAGTGTTTAGTAGTAGCCAATATACTGATAGCTAAGGCATAGCCACCTACCGTACTCACCACTTTTGGCCAGGCAACGGGAAGTTGCCCTGTGGCTCTGACATACTATCCTATCTCCACCGATCAACAGAATATCATGAGCGATACTTTGTCTTTATCCTCGGAGCTCTCATCAACAACATCGCTACCTGCGTCCGAGCTACAAACACTCAGAGAACTCTGTCTGAGAGACATCACCGATGAAGACAGGGCACAGGCCACAAATTTAAAAGCAGAGGCTAACAAAGCCTTCGCAGGTATGTGTGCTCGTTCGATCAGCTGAAGATAGCTCGACTAATGAACCCAGGTCACAACTTCGTGGCCGCCGTCAATCTCTACTCGAAATCCATCGAGCTGAATCCCAGGGACGCCACATTTTGGTGCAATAGGGCTGCCGCGAGAACCAAGCTGGAAGAGTATGGGTTCGCGCTGGACGACGCGTGTGAGTGAATCATCTGGCCCAGTGGTGAGGTGAGGCGAGTCTTAGGAAGAGCAGCCAGGGCAATCGAAGTCGATCCCAAGTATGCAAAAGCTTACTACAGGTACATTCAATCCGTCCTCGTGCGACGACATGTCTAATTCATCGGGTGTAGACGTGCAACATGTTACCTTCAGATTGCGAAGCCTCATCTAGCCGTTGCCGACTTCAAAAAGGTCGTCACCCTGGAACCCAATAATGGTGTCGTCAAATCGTTATTGGTAGCAACTCAAAAACTCGTTCGAAAAATCGAATTCGAGAAGGTGCGAAGATTTAACATTGGCGTAGTCCTTCATGCCAAACGCACATTAGGCGATCGAGATGGAAGAAGAGAAGAATGCTGTAGAACGTTGCTTGGAAATTATAGCACAAGGTTCGTCAGAATAGTCCTTCATATAGACGTTCTCGACTTTGGACTCGCATATGAACTAGGTGGCTGCGAGCCCGAAGGTGATTATACCGGCCCGAAACTGGACATGACCGAGGATGGAAAGTATAATATCACTCAGGAATTCATATCTGAAATGATCGGCTGGTTCAAGCTTGGAAATAAGCTTCCACGGAGATACGCATGGGAGATTGTTCTCGGTGCACACTCTTCCTTTGTGAAAGAGGAAAGCTTGGTCAATCTCGATCTCACGGACGGATTAACATGCGACGTCATTGGTGATGTTCACGGTGAGTCTTAAGATCAAAATCCCGTATCATGAACCAACGTGCTCCTTCCTTAGGGCAATTTTACGATTTGCTGTATTTGTATTCGCTCACCGGACCGCCGTCACCTAATCATTGCCTACTGATGAACGGAGATCTAGTTGATAGAGGATCTTGGTCTATTGAAGTGATATTGACCGCATTCGCTTATAAATGTGAGTACCAACTAGGCTAGTGGATTTCCATAGTGGTTGAAGGGAATCAGGGTTATACCCTAACCGAATGTTCATCAATAGAGGCAATCATGAAGCTAAAGAGATGAACCGCACGTACGGCTTCGAAGGAGAAGCGAAGCATAAGCATGGGGAACAGACGTATAAGGTGAGGCAGTCAAGACCCGAATATTCAAATACTGAGTTTCCAAACTTAGCTTTTTGCCCATGTATTTACCGAACGTGTGTAGCCTGATACTGGAAGTCTCTGCTTGGGGCTTAATTCTTCATTCAGTTCCCCTGGCAACTCTGGTCAGCGCAACGAAATCATCGCAAGAAGTTACTTCAAAGACCATACTATCTCCGAACAAACTAAAACGATACTTTGTTGTTCATGGTGGATTATTCAGTAAGGACGGGGTAACATTGGAAGAAATACGGAAGATACCACGGATTGGGCGACAACCAGGACAAGAGGGCCTGATGTGTGAGTGTCTAATTGCAACTTTGTCTGAGCTAAAATTTCAAGTAAAACTCTCGGTTGCTAGGCGAGGTATGAATTCGAAAAAAATTAAAGGACCGTTTCTCACACGAACGTAGCTACTCTGGACGGATCCTCAAGAGACTCCGGGACGTGGGCCGAGTAAACGGGTGAGTGATCGAGCAGGTTTTTATTGCACGTTGTCTCAGCATGCTTCAGGGCGTTGGTATTGCTTTCGGACCGGACGTCACCAAACGATGGTGTAATCTCAATGGTGTCACCGGTGTTATTCGAAGTCACGAAGTGCGAGAGGGTATGTGGTGACATCGTGTAATAATCTCCTCGGCGCTGAGCATGTTCTGCCAGATGGTTATGCAATCGAACATGACGGATTGTGCACGACCGCAAGTCTAGTTCCGTCATTTCTTCGTATAAATACTCATACCAGTTACAGGTATTTTCTGCGCCGAACTACGTCGACCAAGCCGGAAACAAGGGTGCATATGTGCGCAGTTCAGCACATTTAGATCCTCATCGCTCTGATGTTGCATCGATAGATCCGCATAGATGCTGCTGGAGATTTAAAGTATCACCAATTCGAAGCACAAGAGCACCCACCTTTGAAACCGATGGCATACGCGATGGGAGGATTGGCCGGTGTGATGATGTAGATGCCGCATCTATTTTTCTAGTAGGATTTGTGTACAGGCTGCTTTGGTCTAATGGGTGTTCTAAGCGTGGGAACTCGACGTTGTCGCGCGTTATTCTACTGTTATTGTCATTCAATGGATAAAACAAAGTCCAAGTTAGCGGCCTTCTTCGACAACGGCGAGGAAGAACCTTCGTTCCCAGTGCGATGGATAGAACCTATTTTTTTGATGTCAAGACACTCACCACTTTGTTTCCCATAACCAGCAAAAACCATTGGACGATCAGAAGTTGTCCCAGTATGCTCAAGGAACAGTGCGCAAGTCTCGGCGAGAGAAGGAGAAGGAAGCAGCAGAGGCAAAGAAGAGAGAGGAGGAGGAGAACGCGGCTAGAGCATATGCTGACTTCTTGGACGCGTTCGAGGGCGAGGATGCAGGGAGAAAGAAGTCAGGATCAACATTTGTGCGAGGCTCAGGAGATGCGAAGGCACCCTATCAACCTTCTTCCAAGGGAGCGCCTGAGAGTTCTTCGAGGACGAGGGTATTGCGGGAGGAAATGGAAGAAGTAAAGCGTTCGTTGATCCATGGCCTCATTGACTGACCAGCCCGTCAGGTATCCCCACTGAACAGCGTTCCAAAACCCAAGGGGAAGCGCGCCATGGATTCGTTCCTCGAGGAAATCAAGAGGTGTGGCATTTTAACCATACATTTTTCTCATTAACTCCATTTTTAGGGAGCAAGCCTTGCGAGAAGCGCGGTATTCTCGTTCTGGTGAGTTGTGGCATCATTATACCCTGTGAGGGAGGTCCTTTACATGTGTGTCTAGCTCATGGACGATCGGTGACTGCCTTGGCGGGTTTGTGGTTGCTTGCGTTTTACGATCGTTGCGCTTAATCAATATTAGCGTACGAAGGCCAGAGCGGAAGCAAGGACCGGGGGGACCCTGAAGTGAGCATGTCACGACTGCTTATTGGTCTAATATTCGAACACGATATTCTTCTAGACTTCCAACCTTTTTGTTGCCAATTTGCCTTCTAATGTTACGGAACAAGCCCTGGGCCAATTCTTTGCTCGCCATGGACCGGTTGGCTCCGTATGTCCTCGCTTCTAAACAGATTTTTCTTGATGTTGAACATGCCTTTAGGTTAAGATCATGTGGCCTCGTGGCGACGGAAGTAGTGGTCCTGGTAGTGATATGACTGCGTCGAGACGAAATCGTAATTCCGGTTTAAGTGGTTTCGTTTCTTTCATGAAACGGAAAGACGCGGAAGTTGCGCTGAGAGAACTGGATGGTTTTGATTGGGGAGGCTCGGTGTTGCGAGTTGGATGGAGCAAAGCTGTCCCTATGGCAGCAAAGCCGTTATATGGTGCGATGCTTGTCCATAAGCTTGTGTATGATGCTGAGGTGTTCTGGTAGTTCCGAGTCGCCAGTCTCGATCACGCTCACGTTCTAAGGAACGACGGCCTGCTAGAGGAAGGAGCAGAAGTGGTTCATATTCATCTGAGCGTCGCTCACGCTCCCATTCTGTGGGTCATGCGCGTAGGTATTCCCGACGGTCACGGAGTCGATCGTATAGCTACAGTCGGTCGCCTTCACATCGACGGCGTCGCTCGGATAGCCGCTCGAGGCGATACAACAGTCGAAGCCCTCGCCGGCGGTCACGCAGTTCTTCCCGAAGACGTGATGAAGATGAATCTGGTGTGACAGACACATTTATACGAGCAGTAGCTGCCGAGGTGAAAGGTCACGGCGATAAATATGCCGAAAATCTGAAGGAATGGGAACGAAACAACCCAAAATATGCTTTTCTTACTCAACGCAAGGTGGGTTACTTTCCTATATCTGATTTATGTTTGATAACTGTATTACAACACAGCACCACAGACATGCCTTCTTCCGAGGATTGGTTGAACGGGATGATGTTGTCGAACCGGAATTTGATGATGATGCATGTTCTCGTTTCCTTTACACGCTCGGCGTCTCATTGACATCCCATCAGGGTTATAATTCAGTATACTCCACTGACTCCGCGGAAGAATCAGAGCAAGAACGCACAAAGAAGACCGTGTTAGGGAGACTCGCACGGAAAAGGTTTGAAGCCATGTTACGAGGCCTTTCCGGAAAACGAGGCGAACTTGCTCGTTGTATGACATTCAGCCTAGAACATGCCGAAGCGGCTCGTGAGGTTTGCACTCAGCTCACCATTGGTTCTCCCGGATCTCACTGCCTTCGTGTAGGTTTCTGACATCATCATTTCTTCTTTGTTGGTGGATGGCACTCCTGTCCCACGCAAGATCGCACGCCTTCACCTTATTTGTGATATACTCCACAATTCAGCCGCACCAGTACCGAGTGCTTGGAAGTTCCGCCAGGAGTTTCAGTCGCGCCTCGGCATTGTTTTCTATCACTTTTCCTCCATATATCATTCGTTCCCCGGTCGTATCACGGCGGAAACATTCAAGAAGCAGATCACATCTGTTGTTGACATTTGGGAAGATTGGATCGTTTTTCCGCCCGAGTTTACGAACGAGCTTCGGACACGACTGGACGGCACTACCCATGCTGAGCTAAAGGTGGATGAACGAGACGAGAATGGCGGTGCGACGGCGGAAGCGCAACTAGCTTATGCATCTCGCTTCAAAGCCAAGTCGTTCCTACCAGCACAAGAGCCTGTCTCTTCTATTCCTTCAGAGGCGCAGAAAAACGGGGAAGATGTAGACGGTGAACCAATCGAAGAAATAGATGTCGATGGGGTGCCGCTTGACGGAGGTGTCGACGGAGCTCCTATTAATGAAGATGTGGATGGTATCCCTCTTGACGAGGACGAGGGCGTTACTCCTCTTGGGGTTGAAGCAGACGACGTCGACGTCGATGGTGAACCTATGGCAGAGGATGATCTAGATGGTGAACCATTATGACACGGGATTTTGCACGTCACTATATGGTTCTCATCCCCCAATTATTTAACAAAGTGCCCTACATGGATTAAGCCCAAAGAATTGTGCACAAGTATACAATCCCGGTGTCGGGGCAGGACAATGAGTGTATACATATCGGAAAATAACTTAAATTAGTGCTTCGGGGGATTCTTAAGGATACTCCGAGGTGCGAGGAACTCTAGGAAACTGGAGGTTCATCGATTCATCGATCAGGGCTGTTCGCTGGAGAGAATATATTAGAATTAAACTAAGGAAAGTCAAGTCATAGCCAAATGATTCATAAGAGGATCTGAAGGACGTCAAATGCAATGCATACAGGGAATGATCTTGCCAAGTGGAATGCCTTTACCACCTCTATTATTGAGTCTGGAGTGGTGTTACTGTATACACATGGACATTACTACGCGTATCTAAGACATTCGTGCATGTGTAGTACATGATAATTTCTCCGTCTTGGACTATTTCCTTGTTGTCTTGAATCCATAGCGCTCGTCTAGGTCGTTTCGCTCTTGGTGGTTCTGGCACATTGGCGCAGTACCACCGGCAGGGAAAGGAATCAAGCAGGACATCGAGGGGTTGATCACTTGATTGGCGCGTGTTGAAAATGGATTAAAAGCAAAGAACTATGCACAGGTATAGCAATAAGTATGTAGATATTGGAAAAAAGTTAAAGTTCGGTCCGTAGAGGCATCACCGCTTCTGACAACCTTTGCCAGACCTCAGATAGTGTACTGAAGCACACAAGGGTATGTTGTCTACAGCTATCCACCAGTTCGAACAAGCATATCTGAACTTTATTCCAGACACTTTGTTGCGAATCATTTGATGTCGAATATCCAGTGGTAATGGCGGGAACTCGTCTCGATGACTCTCGTACATCCGGCTGAAAAGAGATTTGGAAATCACTTCACAACATATCCAATCCTGAAGGACGAAGCGAACTCACACGCCCAACAACAGCCTTTTCCGCTTCGTAAATCAACCTCGCAGAGTCCTCCTCTCCAGTCTTCTTCCACATCTCCCGGAAGTGCTCGACAGCATGCAGACTCTCACTAAATCGATGGAGTGTGTTTACCAACGCAACAACTTCCGAGCGCTGCAAGAGGTTTTGATTCGTGTGGTAGCTGGAAAATCAGATGGACATTTTCTCGTTATGAAGCATATGAAAGAAACGGAACGCACTAGAGTGCTTTTTCATCCATTTCAAACAGGACTTTGAGAGCCGTAGCCAGGCCAGTGGTTTGAACTTTGCCCCAGAGGCGGCACTTGTCACATCCGATGCAATCCATAATTTGGGACACATTGCGAAAGTGCTGCTTAAATTCTTGTTTTAGGATCTGTTGGCGCCGATCAGCGGCGTGATTTCTAGGCATTGGATCAACCTACGTCTGCATTTGCCCCACGGAAGAGCACTCGCTCGTCAAATTTACCAACGTGCTTTGCGATGCTTATGACTTTTTCGAGTCTTTCCAGTGTCCGAAGTTCGTCTTGCAGGCCAGGTAGATGAGCCTGATCATGGGGGATAAGGCTGTTTCCTGAGAGGGAGCAGTAGTCGTATGCAGATAGATAGGGCGCAAGACGAGCGACAGCACGGAGGAGTAGAACCGTGTTGAAGTAGATATATTGAAGGCGCTCTGGATGAGCCGCGAGTCTAGTTATAAAACATTCAAGGTTGGGAGCCTAGAAACACGCCATGAAATAAAAAGACATGCTTTAGATGAAGGGTGAAAAATAACTTGCCCATTCACCCGTAGACTGATTCAACCACTCGGTACATATGTGTGTCGAAATTGACGCATGAAGGCCTAGGGAATATTAGTATGAACACTTTTAGCATGCACAGTATATACGTGCCAGAGATGATCTTGTAGTATACTCTCTTCTCTAGACATTCTCCGTCAGTGTCTTCATGATCCAAGGGCTTGCGCAGGGCATGGTTCAATGTATCAGAAAGCGTAGTTGGTACAGATGACCTTCCAGCGGGAACACTCAGTTCTGAGAGGCCGAAACAGTTCTCTTCATAAATTGCTCGCCACACACGATGCGCAGAGCTCCCAGAATACCCCGTGTATCGCTCAGGAACAAGTGTCAGGTCAACATAGTCTCCCTCTTAAATAATGCTAATTTAGTACCTAAAAGAGGTAGAGCGGAGTGCCAACCTGTCATGTCATCAAGGAAACAAAAGTCAGAATCACGGTAATAACAACCAGGTAATTGGATCCGCTGGGAAGTTGCGTGAGTGGTAGCAAGAATCGACAATATTCACAAATACCTGGTTGTCCGGAGGAAGATCTATTTTGCTCAACGCAGCTGCCCTCCACTTTTCGGGTATTTCACTCTGTAATCAGAATATAAAATTGAGTCCATTGTACGGCTCATTACCTACCTCATCTACCGTGGTAATACCGCACTCCCGGTTCATGCAAAATCCATTCTCCTGCCAAAAAGGACATTCTCGATATAGGTCAACCTTTCAATAATCAGTTGGTTGATTCGTGATTGAGAGCGTACCACATACTTGGAAGTATCTGAAGAATGGTGTTTGGACAAGATCATGAAGATTTGTGTATAATTCATCATTAACGCTTTCGATGGTTTCGTAGTCACACATTGTGGTTTCAATGGGACCTGTGGTCTGAGATATTGAACTTTGAAATGCGCACGGAAAGAAAGTAGACTAAAGCCAACACACCTGGCGTTGACAGAGGGGTTCGCCACGGACGGGCTGGTGCTCTAGAACATTTTGTACTTGGTCTTTGCGAACCATTGCTTCACCAAGAAAAGAGGAGCCTTGCACAGGTAAACATACCGAAATGGCGAACACAAGGGCGAGGCAAACCCTATGCCAACAGGCTCGCTGCATTTTGTGAGATGACCGACTAATTTAATTTCTAGAAGACTCATCCGACACGTATACATAGTACCAATGGTCACGTGCCCCAAACGGAACGACATGTCACCCCTAAGCCTAGGCATAAAAAATTATATATATTACATTTTTGCCAGATCATGGACTTATCATTGCATCTTTTTAGAGTAAAATATATTAGTGTCCAAATTATCGAAGCTAAACTAGAAATATATATAATCTGTTCCGAGGTCGTATGTAAAACAAGTTTACTACATAAAATAGTTTTTAAGTATGGAGTTCGCTAGTACGACTGCAGCAGCATTTACTTTTTAAATTTGGAATTTTTTTCATCCACGCACCTGTTTAATTTTATAAGCAGATGCCATTGGTGGGTTGTGAGATATTTGCTACTTACCGATAGAGTGACACGTTTGCACTTAACCAAACTCCTTCCCTCCATCATCAAGTCTTTTTCTCCCGGTCGCGTTGAGTTCCGTCAAGCTCAACGTTCAGGTATCTTCTGTCAAAGGTTTCGTGTTTAGGACACCCGCAAACTTCAGGTATGGACACGTCGAGTGCGGTGGGCGCAGCCGAACTCCTGGTGTGGTCATTGCTGTTGTTGCGTATGTTTAGACTGAGCACGTTTTTAGAGGCTGCATAGTCTCGAAGGTGCCTTCCCATCTCCGGTGGAGTATGGAACGCCACTCAAAAAACGACCCGTCGACACTACGGTGGATACCAGCGATCAGTCCGCCTTCCCGTCCCTTGCTCCTGCCGCTCCCTCGTCGCAACCCCCCAAGTCTACTGCTCGGGGTGCTGGCTCTGGTCCTCGCATCAAGGCATCCATAAAATCTCAGCCGGTAGTCACGGATTCCTTCACCTTGTCTGCCATCGAACTCGCCCCGAACAAGGATGGGAAACCCACTTCGCTTGGTGAAATTATGAAACAGATCATGCTCAAATTCAAAGTGAAGATCGAGGCTTCCGCCAACCAGAGGACGCGTCAAACCACTTTCCACATGAAGTCAGAGTCTCAGAAGGACCTTGATAAGGCAAAGCGGAGCTTGTTGGCTTTGTTGAGCCCCGTGGTACGTTTACCACTACTTCTTCCCCAACCCTTTTGGAACCATAGCCTCAGGTCACTCTTACACTCCATGCTCCTGCCAGTACTATTCCAGCTATCATCGGACCCAAAGGTTGGCCGCTGTTTGCTTCTTATCATATTCAAAATCCTGAGTGTTTGCGACAGGTGCCACTTTGAAACAGGTACGGGAGCAAACTGGAGTAAAAGTGGACATTCCTCGCAAGGACAGCATTACACTAAACGGTCATCCAGCTGGGTCGCTTAACGGAAATTCTACGCCCGTCGAGGAAGACGAGGTCTTTGTACCTATTACGATTAGGGGTCCGCAACCTCTCGCGAACGAAGCTCAGGATCTGATGAACCAGATCATCTCAGCTAGGACTTCCAAGTCTACTCAACGTGTCAAGAATATTCCTCATCACATACTACCTTTCATCGTTGCTCGCCGCCCGCTCTTCGTGGAGGCAGCGCAGGGTAGTGAAATCCAACTTTCTCTAAATGCACCAGCATACGAGGTCACTGTTTTTGGTGATCGCGAAGCTGTCGTTCGTGTTATGGAAACCATTCAAGAAACCATTGAGTCTTTGAAGTCTGCGCTCATGCCGGTCAAGATTACGTTGCCCAAGCGACAACATCGCCTCCTTGATGGCAGTGCTCTCGATGAGATCATGGCAAAGAGCCGGTGTTCTGTTGTCGTCCCAGAGCCTCACGAACAAAGCGAAGAGATATTGGTTTATGGAAAAGCAGAAGATATCTCTGTTGGTCTCGGCGCTGTTATGGAGAGGGCGAATTCACAATACATTCACGAGTTTCCGCTTCCTAGTCCCATCACGATTTCACGTCAGATATTGACTTACATTACGCGCATTGACCACCCCAAGACCATCAGCGCCACTCATCCTGGTGTCTCAGTCTTTACGCCGTCCGCATCAGCGATCAACCAGGCCTCGGTACTGAACATTGACATTGTCGGAGAGAAGCAGCAGGTGGACGCGGCTGCTAAGCAACTTTCGGAACTATTGGATAAACTTATCGACGGAACAAGCGAAGTTACTATCGATTGGCTCATCCACCGAGTTATCATGGGGAGATATGGAAAAAAGTAAGCTTCACTGTCACCGTTCTGGACGTTTATTTAACATCTCCAAGGTTGAAACAACTCTACGAGGTCCATAAAGTTCTGGTTTATTTCCCTCCTGAGTCTGCAGAACAATCCTCGGTTCTCCTTGTTTATGACCCTTTCTCATCATCATCATCATCATCTTCGCCTGATGAAAAGAGGAAGCACCTTGATGACGTTTCCGCTGAGTTGCTCACGATGGCCACGGATGTTGCTGATATGAAGAGCGAAATGATCACCGTTGAGAAACGCTGGCATGAGGCAGTGGCTGGTAAGGATGGCACAACTTTGAATGCGTACGTGGTTTGTCTTCAGCCATTATAATGGGTATCAAATAATCGTAATCTTTGCAGAATCATTGGCGAAGAAAAGGCCTTGTCAATCAAGGTTGGTGCTGAGGCCGGTGAATCAACTGAGGATGTCATTTTGGTCCGTGGGTTCAGATCAGATGTTGATCGTGCTGTCAAGGAAATCCAGCAGGTTGTGGAGGACGCTAAAAACGATGCCATCGTCAGCAGTTACGTGAGTGATCCTGACTTCCCACACCTTAATCTGATCTCATACTTGACATGCTAGTCTACGGAATTCGAGGTCAATAGGGAATATGTCGGTCGAGTTGTAGGTTCGCTGGGGGCCAATATTAAGAAGCTGCGCGACCAACTTGGTGTTCGGGTGGATGTTTCTGATGAGGTCGAGGAGAAGGAGAAGGATAGTGCTAGAAAGAAGAAACCCGCACAGCACCAGAAATCCAAATTTAAAGTAAGTTAGTACATTTACGTGGTAGGGTGGAGCTAACGCCACCTTCAGATCACTGGACGTAAGGAAAACGTCGAGGAAGCCAAAAAGCGTATATTGAGTCTGGTGGAGAGATTGGTTCGTCTTTCATTTGTTGCGCCCACTCCTTAGTTGACATATATGCAGGCTGACGAGGCGTCGGAAACTCTTAAAATTCCTGCTCAATATCATGCTTCTCTCATTGGCCAAAATGGTAAATATGCAATTCGTCTCGAGGAGAAATACGAAGTCAAGATTACGTTCCCCCGTGGGTCCTTGGAAAATGGTGAAGGAAAGACTCGCGAGGCTCTTAAGGCTGATGAAGTCCTTGTCAAGGGTGGCAAGAAGGGCGTAGCCGGTGCTAAATCCGAACTTCTTGAGGCTCTAGAGTTCGAAAAGGAGTTCAACAAGGTTCTCGAATTCGCCGTTCCAACTCGAGCTGTGGCCCGTATTCTCGGCAGAGGTGGCGCAAGCATCAATGAGATCAAGGATGACACTGGCGCCCAGATTGACATTGACAAGTCTGCGAATGACAATGATGTGACCAACATTACTGTTCGCGGGAGCGAAGATGCCATCAACGCTGCGAAAACTGCGATTTTAGCGATTGCTGAGCAAGTCGGTGAAGAAGCGTCGGTATCTCTCTTCATCGAACCCAAGTTTCACAGGGCTATCATTGGAGCTGGCGGTCAAGGTTTGAAGGATCTGATTATCAGCTGTGGTGGCCCATATGATTCCAAGTCGCAAGCAGGACTTGTTCGATTGTAAGCCATTATTCTTTTTCAGCAGTTCCCCGGCTGACCATATATTATCAGCCCTCGGCAGGGTGAGCCGACGGACGAAGTGCGTCTTCGTGGGGAACCGGCTCTTGTCGACAAAATCAAGGCAGAACTTGAGAAGACTGTCGCTACTTTAAGAGATCGTGTAATCCTAGCCGTCGAAATCCCAGCAACTCAACATAGAAACCTGATTGGTAGGGGCGGCCAGCACCTGAATGACTTGCAAAACCGTACCGGTGTGCAAATACAATTTCCGGGTTCTAGATCCTACAGCCACGTGGGAGAAGCTGTCAACTTGGATGAAGTCAAGGAAGCGGATCCCGCTGACATCGTCAAAGTTTCTGGACCTCGTTCTGCCTGTGAAGCTGCGATAAGCGAACTGAAAGTATGATGATTGAGGTCATGAACGCTCTGGAACGACTGACCTTTTTGCCAGGCACGAATCCAGAAGATACCCAGCCCTGTGGAGCTTCTCACCGCTGTGGTGTCTGTGCCTTTGAAGTATCACCATGCAATTTCGCGACAGGGGAGCTTCTTCCGTAACCTCCGATCGTACGGAGTACATGTTGAGCAATCCACTCAACCCCAAAAGTCAGCTGTTCCGACCCACCCTCCACAAAACAGGGGCTCCGTTGCTCGGATTGATGATGCAGAGGATAGCCCAGAGTCCGACTGGCAAATTGCTCCCAATTACCAGGATGCGGAAGATGGTGATTCGGAATGGACATTGAAGGCGAAGGACGAAGAAAGCCTCAAACTTGCTCAGAATGACATTAAGGCTGCCATTGAACAGGCCGAGGCAATGACTCACGTTGGTTTCTTGATGCTTGCTGACCGTTCTGCGTTTCCCAAAATCGTTGGAACCAAGGGTTCTAATGTTGCTCGTCTGCGTGCAGAAACCGGCGCAGACATTACTGTCAGCCGGGACAGCAATACTATCGTTATCATCGGTACGTTTTGTTGCTACTTTGATAAGTGTGAGACTGAGATGTGTATGTAGGGTCAGAGTCTGCTGTGGAAGAGGCGAGGGTGGCAATTCTCAGACAGGCGTCCTCTCCAGGACGAGCGGGTCGTCGCTAGGCATATGACTACTATATGAACTACCTATATACATGCCATGTATCCCCTACAGACTATCAGGAATGGACCAATGTGGTATTGGAGTACTTTGGTGTGTTGGGCCGTTTGTCTGCGCCATCTCAAAGACTTGGGTTCTAATTCACGGCCTGGAATGAACATCGACATCACACGAAGTTATGATTCGTTTTTTGGCCCTCCTTCAGATCCCGTATCTATTCGCAAGTTTCTCGATGACATCGTTGTCTTTCCCTCGGCCAGCGATGTGCTTGGTTGGCAGAGTCTTTCAGAAGCTGAACGAACTGCAGTAGAAGCAGAGTGTTTCGAAAGGTACGTTTGCAAGCTGCAGTTAATCTTACCCAAGCCAATCCACAACAGCGTCGCCGAGCTAAGGACTGCCGTCGAGGAGGTATGGGGCAACCCTATGCTCTCGGCCCACCTCTATCGTGCGCATGCTGCCGCCGTGAATGCAGTGTACGACCAGACCGGTGTCGCTGCCCCAAAAGGGCGCAAGCGAAAGTATTTGCCAAATCCTGAGGAAGCGGAAGCCCAGCCAGACGTGTGCGCGCTGGAGGAGAAGCTAAAGGCCATTCCCCTTCAATGCTGGGGGTGCGATTCCTGTCGCGTTTCTTGCTAGTACCGGATCTGATCGTAGTTTCCTGGGTTAGATTGAGCCGAGAAGCGGCGTATTTCATGCGCACGTCCAAGCACTCGGATTTCAACGCACTTAAATGCGTCAAGAAATCGGGACGTGGCGTGTTGACGTGCGGTCGGCCGTCTTCAGTGTCCTCTCATCCTACCGCGGTACCGGACGAGAGACGTCCGGGCCAGGATGCTCTCGTTACGCTACTGTATACAATCGCGTACCCTGGATTCACAGCCAGCTCACGCGTTTCTCCCAACATGTCGTGTTGTCCTCTCAGACCCTTGCAGACGTCGTCCGGGTGATTCCTTGTGACTCGAGCGAGATGCCGAACGAAATGGTCGACAATGACAATGTGGCTGGGTATGCATATGATAGTGACGAACAAGACCGAGAGAGAACCGTTTTGGATGACGACGAAGGGTGTCTGTTGCTCATTGAAAATGTCGTGTATGGGGACGGACGGCCCGGCGACGACTATGCGAGGTACGTGGATCTTTTGTATGCCATGTGGGCCTCCGCCCTCCCAGCTCACGATATGCTGTCCTGCGTTATAGTAAGCTTCTATCACATCTGCAGATGCTGCCAGAAGAAAAACGGCCTCGGATATCCAAGTCGCCCACGTCGCTGAGTCAGACCCCTTTCTCGTCTCTCACCCTTCGGATCAATCAGCCATACTGGATGCTTCACCAAGGAAATTGCGAGCACTTTGTTGTCATTGATCAGATCAGGTACGTCTTGTGTTTTTCGTGTATGAACGAGTGGTCCATGACCCATTTTACAGGCTAGCTCATCCTCTCGACCTACCATCAGGTTATCCTCTCACCGTACATATCACGCCTACCCTGGGCGATGTCTGCAAAGCATGCGCTAAAGTCCCCGCGGTGCTTAGCATAGTAGGGGACATCCGATTAGGTGAAAGTCCCTGTTTGTTGTGTGCGCCTTGTTGGCATAACATGGGCCCACCAAGGGAAGAAGACGCGGAGCGGGTGATGGCGGTTCCGCTGGTCAGACACCGCAAGGCATGGAAAGAAGTATAACAGCTCGTGCTGCACATAATAAACTTACGATCATGTACAATGTAATTCCAATGGTTTTAGTACAGCAGAAGTCAGCCATGTTACAGGAATAGGAATAGACAAAAAATAGTGTCACGGCAGTCCATCTATTGAACTACGATCATACAGGGCAAGTAGATACCACGGAAGTTCCACGCCAGCGGGTCTTGACAGAGAAGCAACGGGGTCCGACGAACGAAGCATATTGGTAATGGTCACAGCTAGTCACCGAAAAAGATGCGAGAATAGATCGCCAGACAGTGGCGAACGTAATACTGTAATATACCTGACCGACAACGAAACGGAGCGTGTACACTTGGCAAGGGAATGAGATCGCTTGCGCTGCCTCCAAAAACCAATCAGCCCAGGAATGTCAGCGATACGTCCGCTAATGAGGAGGTCACCACCACTTCCCCCTGCTGATATAAATCCCATGGTGTCTGTGGACATTCTCCCCAACCAATCCATCCACATATTCGTGCAGTTGTGTTCAGATCCACTTCAATAATTCTTTGTGACCCAGAGTCGAAAGGGTTCGCCACACTCGCATTTCTCTGTGAGACAAATGCAGACCCTTGTTTTGTGGACACTCGAAATGCTCCTCCGAAGAGGCTATCAAGAATAACATCCGCAGGGCCGAGATCGTTGTTAACGTTCAGTTCGATAGTCGTGGGGGGAGAACCCGCTTCGTGTGAGACACTGGTG
Source organism: Austroboletus rostrupii (assembly GCA_038089255.1). Lineage (NCBI taxonomy): Eukaryota > Fungi > Basidiomycota > Agaricomycetes > Boletales > Boletaceae > Austroboletus > Austroboletus rostrupii. Next base: position 15,834 of record JBBPKM010000268.1, read on the forward strand.
GATAAAGAACCGGAAAAAGTGCGAAGGTTAGCGATAAAGTTAGGTCGTAGTGGAGGTTGCTTGTTGGGCGATAGTACGGTCACATTGGCGGTCAGGTTACTACGCAGCGACAATTTCAGAAGGCGTACAAAGACCGAAGATTGAAATAAGACACACCTATTCCCTGTGTGTACGTCGAGGGCCGTAGGGAATGGCGAGTTGGGATCATTGTATAAGCTAATATTAGCAACAACCGGCCTATACACGGGAACATAAACACAGATCCAATAGCCATGGAATGAACTTACGCCATGATAGTACTGAGGACAATGTACGTGCTAGCCTGGAACGTCCCCGTGACTGGTTCTAGCGATGTGTCCACCAGTACTCCGTCAGCTTGTAGGGACTATAATGACAAAAATCAAATGAAGCCAAATACAGTCCTTGATTACTTACGTCCACGGTCACCCGAGAGACAGGACCCCCAATGGATACTTTGTCAAAGATCACGTTACTATCAAAAGAGCTGAATCGCTGATCGAACATAGGTAGAAACGTGGTAAAGGAGTCGACCTGAGAAGGGATTGTAGATTGTGGGAACAGGAGGGTGACATTGTATAAGACACTATCGGTCAAAGTGAGATTGTCCGGAACCTAGAAGGATGTCAGCAACCGATAAAACAATAGAGCGAAGACAAACATAAAGAGCAAGGTTAGTGAAGTTATCCTTGCTGGCAAGACAGACATAGTCTCCATTGAAAACACTCGGGGAAGAAGACTGCATCATGACTGATAGGACAGCATCTTGAACGCTCTGGTTGGGGTTGATACCGGCATAGAAGGCGCCCTCAACAATGTTGAGATCATCAGCCCAGGTTGCGTTTAGGGTGAGACTGATCAATCCATTTGGTGAAACATATTGTTCAAACCTTACAACAACCGAATAAAGTCAACAATAAAGATAAAATAAAAGGGCAAGTGACGTACCACGCCGATACTGGCCCGTCAAAGTACTCGACCGTGGTCCAGTTATTGCAGATAGCATCTACTCCTATCTGTTCGGTGCTCGAGATATTATTGATATTGCCAGGGTAGCTGGGTGAGTTTTTATTTGACCAAGAGAGAGCGTTGGGCTGGTTAATAGGGTATTTTTGCCCCCTCTCAGATTCTCTCTGGCAAGAAGTGAGAAATAATAGGAGTGGAGGCGGCAAAAAGCGTACGTGAAGGATGATGGGGATGACAATGACGAGGGTGAGGAAAATGTAGACGATAAATGAAGCAGTAGCGGCTCTCCAAAAACGAGAGTCAAAGGGGCGGCGTTGAAGCGGGGCTTTGTAAAGAGTGACCTGCGAGTCGTTGAAATCGGCAAAGGCCAAGGCTTGAGAGGTTTCATAGTCGGGAAGACCAGCGACAGGACGACTCGCTGCACGTTCGGGGTAACGAAGGGTGGGAGTGGCAGCGG